>BQKN01055352.1:0-36379 GCA_022839385.1 Asparagus kiusianus | reverse complement strand
GGGTTAGTTCGGTTTGGGCCGAGTCCCCCGGGTGTGTTCCGTTTCGTTGTTTTCCCGTCTTTCGGTTATGTCCGTGATTCGGTTGTTCGTTTGATTTGTTCGGGTCTTGATTTGATAGCCCGAGTCTTCATTTGGCAGTAAATCTGCCTCGGTGTTTGAGTTCAAGTCTGTTTTGTTGTTGGACGACTCGTTAACTTTCTGAACCGTTGGATTGGTTCCACACGCGAACGTATTCCGTTGCTTACGTGCCTCATCGCCTCGTCGCTCGAACGTCTGTTGATTTGTCGAATCATCATGCCGAGCCATGCTAAGGGACCTATAGACAATTTTATACGCCTACAGATACCCCCTCCAAAGTGTTCCAGCCTCATTCTTTTATAGAAGAGTCTGGAATACTTTGGATATGATTGTCCCTACCCTTTGTCGGTGTAACGGGACCTGGAACGACTTTTGTTCTGTATTCCTTCACTCCTTCAGGCTATTCGGTGCTTTGTCGAATGCTTGTAAGGATTCCGGTACTGCATTTATTGTCTGACCGTCGTTGGAATTTGAACTTGAAGTCGATTCTTGATTTTCCAATCTTTTAGCTTGTGCTCATTTGTTCGACTTACAACTAACCCTCGATTGTTGGCGTTGAGTCTTCCTTTGCGACGTGTTGTCCGGCGTCGTGTTATTGAGTTATCCTTAAGAATATTTTTAGAAAAAATATTCTCCAGGAACTTCTCAATAAAAATAGGGAATAGTTTATACTCGTATACCTTATTGGAGTAATTCCGTGCTCAAAATAAGCTGAACCGGTTTGAAAATGAGCCGAAAAAAGGCAGTAATTTGGCTCAAAAAATTTCTTTCGTTCCTTCCGAATGTGTGGGAGAGACAGGAATAAACCAAGGATGGGACCCTCAGTTGATTTGAAGTCGTTTCGACGCTTAATTCAGTCTCTTTTGAACTGATTTGGACTGGTCCGGTTCGGTTCAACTTGGTCCGGTCCGGTTCAACTTGGTCCACATTATAAAAGGGGTCCAATTTTCTTTCTTTTTCTCTTTTTCCTTCCTCTCTCTAGGGCCGGCCCCCCTTGTCCCCTCTTTTTTGAATTTCTTTTCCCTCGAGCGTCTTTTCTCCTCGAAACTTTGATAGTTGTCCCAGATCTAGGCTTCCTTTTGATCTTGGACTGAAAAATCCCTCGAAAAACCATTTTTTAAAATTCCTCTCAGGCCCCTCGAGCACGTGGTGAAAGTTTCCTAAAAGGTCTCATCTTTGTTGGATCTCGAGCCTTTCTTCAGGTAAATCCTCCACAATTTTGATCTTTTTCATGCTCAATTTAATTTATGCATTTGTGGGATTATATGTGAGGGTTGAGGGTGTGATTTGACACCTCGAGCTTCTCTTTCTGATCTTTTTTTTTTCTAGATCTGACCTCTTAATTTATTTTGCAGTTTGTCATGTCGCGTGCTTCGAGAGGTCGTTCCCCTACTATGTCGGCTGATGGCGCGCCTCCTTCCTATGCTGGTGAGCTATTTTTGGCAGTATTTGGAAATTTACAAATTAGTCCCTATTTTCTTGGAAATTTATAAATTGGTCCTTTTTACCCCACGTTGTTCTCCTTGGTGAGGCAATCGGGAAGAGCCTTGATTCTCCTTGGTGAGGATCGACGCTTTTGGCATATTTGGGAATTTTGCAAATTAACCCCTCTTTTCTTGAAAATTTGCAAACTGGTCCATTTTACCCCACGTTGTTCTCCTTGGCGAGGCAATCGGGAAGAGCCTTGATTCTCCTTGGTGAGGATCGACGCTTCAAAGATATGTTTTGCTTGGTCAAAACCATATCTCAAAAATAAAGGAGGCGATTTGACGCTACATTGCGCTTTATAAGGCAGGGATATGTTGTCGACATGCCCTGTTTTGTGATTGCACAATGTGGCCAAATCGTCTCACCCTTTATAAGGCAATGACTCTATCTTAGCTATTTGTAAGATGAGTTCAATTTCCTTTTATAATTAAGACTAACCAGTGTTTAACTGTTTATTTCGCAGTGGGATACCCTTCTGGCTCGTTCTCATCCCACGCAGTATATGGGCGTCGTGGCGAGTATTACTCGATCTCCGACGATCCTTCCCCTATTCCAGTTACTCCTCAATTTGCTTCGGGCACATCGACTGAGGTTGCCCAGGTGGTGAGGGAAGGTGGGCATCGAACTATTCGCTAGCTGATTACAGATGCGCCTTTTGTGAAGGATGCCAGCTCTACTCAGCCTCTTCGGAAGAGTGATTTCTTGTTTGGTGATTCTGTCGATGACCCAGAAGCTGTATTTATTGATGCTGAACAGTGGCTTCACAAGACCGGCAATGGCTTCATATACTTGCCGGAGATTCCTCGACATCGCTCGTTGACTGAGCTCAGGCGTCAGGCCGTGACGTGGGAGATGTCGTGGCATTTGACTGAGGATCATGAGAGCATCCATTGCGGCTACGTCACTCATCAGGTAGTTCCTGGCTCGAGCAGGAGTCATATCACTGGACTGCATCCCGGAGTGGTGGGATTAGATGCGCCGCCACGTAACGAGCTCCTCGCCACCGCTTCTACTTTGAGGAACCGCCTTGCTGCCCTAGGACGTGAGATGCCCGCTACTCGTCACAGGTTTTATGGTTGGGTCCATTCTCTGGACAAGTTTTGGTGGACCCGTATGACGACGTATGTCTTGAGCCGATGGGGCGAAGAGTTGCATGCTTGTGGCTTATATGCAGCTATCCGTGCCACTATGTATGGCTTGCCGGTCAGCGCAAGGCATTTCTGCGCTTTGTTTGAGCTCTATAATCCAGACTCGAACACTTTTCTAACCCGGCAAGGGGAGTTGGGTTTGGCCCTCCATGAGATGCACAGGATTTCTGGCTTGCCCATGGGACAGATGTTGTATCAGGAGTATTTCCCTTCTAGTCATGAGTTGAGTCAGCTGAAGGATCGCATGCCCGACCGTTATGAGACTCTGTGGGACCTTACTTGTCACTACCACATTGCTTTGGTGCAGTCCGAGCCTTTAGCAAAGAGGACCAAGGTATGTGTGAGTTTAAAGAAGTTTGCGAACTACTTGTTCAAAAATCTGGAGAGCAGTTCTGGCGAGGATATTTGTGAGTTGGCCCCACTCACTCCTTCAGAGGCGAACAGTCTACTGAAGAAGATTGACGCTCACTCCTACACCACTAGCAGTCCTGAGGGTGGCTTCCCTGCGAAGACCAAGTTCAGATCCTTCTTATGGCATGCGACCACACCGATTCGACCGATGACTCTTCTTGCCGGCTTTCTTGCTATCTGGTTGAAGAAGTGCGTGGTTCCATACGAGTCTAGCGACGCCTTGCCCTTGGAGGTACTCTATCCAGCAGTTCAGCTCACTTACAAGAAAGAACTCTCACTTCTTCCGGTGATGGTGGCTAATATTCACCGAGGACTTCGACAGCTTTCTAGTGCCTTCACACGGAAGGAGACCGATTTGCCAGGTCAGATTCCCACTCTTAAGGTGGAGCTTCCGTACGCTTATCTGATGGCCTGGTTCGTCCTCCACCGCTCGGATATGATGTCGGTGCCGAACGCCACAGACCACTCTGTTCCCCTGCTACAGTTGCTTGAGAATGGCAGGTGGGAGGGCCGCGGATTTTCTGATGTCAGACAGTAGCTGCAGGTCCACAAGTATTGGGCATTCTCCACTTGTTTTCCGCAGTTCTCCGGCCGATATGGCGAGTGCTTGATAGATGATGAGAGGCCGAGAGAGTATCGGACTCACTTAGACATTGGCTGCTTCAATTGGCTGGTGAACATTAGGCCTGCCTATCTGACTTTTTGGGTGAGGGATCAGTGCTTCATAGAGCCATATCTACCCTGCCGATTCGCTCGCCAGTTTGGCTATGACCAGCTTTACATTGGGAATCCTCGTCAGCAGCTTCGTATCCATAGTGGTTTGATAGACGGTCTCCGCGTTTGGTTGTGGACCGTGACTGGCTGTACTGGTGTTAGATTTAGTCTCCCGAGTGCTGATCGGCAGTTGAACCTTACTTTCTTGAGCTGCAAATGGTTGTTAGCAGCCAACAAGACTATCCCTGTGAAGCCGATCGCAGAGTTAGAGGCTGAGGCAGCTTCCCAGGTTGATTCCCGCAGGATTCGGGAAAACGCTCGGGCACAGAGGATACGGAACAAGACTCGTCGGATTGATGAAGAGGGACAGAGGACCTTTCATTCCACAGACGAGGCTTCAGGCGGAGATCCTGAAGATTATGATGACTTTTCCGAGCGAGGTTTGCGATTCATCTTTTTCTTTTATCTTCCAGAAGTATTGAAACTGACTATGGTTTGATGTTTCAGGGACCACAGTTGATCATGATGAAGAGTTCCGTCCTCCTCCCCAGGCGAGACCTTCGATCCCTACTGCTAGGCGGAAGAGATTAGCCCGTAAGCCGCGTGCAGCTTCCCGAGCTTCTGATATGGACTTGGCTGGTGATGATCCTGCCAGTGACGGAGGTAATATCCATCCTGTGAACCATTCTCTTGGTTATTCGGAACATTGACTCATGCTCTTCTATCTCTATATAGGAGTGCGTGGAGAGAATGAGATGAGTCCCGATCCCATTCCCGTATCTCCCGATGAGTCTGACCCACTACCTCATGTAGAGAGGCCTGCAGGAGTTGCTGACATTAGAGAGGAGATCAATGTAGGACCCGATTCCGTGAATCCAGGTACATCTAACACTGACACTGTATTTCTTTAGATAATACACAAATGAATTTGTGTATCCTCTAACTGTCCTCTACTTCTTGCTCCTTCAGATAATTTGCAGGAGGCGAATCCTGGAAATGAAGAGGCTGATGCGCCCGTGAGAGGTAACTCATTTCTATTAGTTGTAGTCTCTTCATTTCTTTTGGCACTTATATTCTTTTATGTCAGATTTCTCCATCGATGATTTTGACGAGGGAAGCCTATTTGCGGACACTCCTATGATGCACTACATATATAGCTCTCCTCAGATTGATGACCAGTTACCTGGGAATATGTTTTCTGAGTCCGCCTTCACTAACAATCCCGAGGATGGTTCTTTTGAAGGTATATGCCTCTTTCTGAGTCGATTATAGGACTAGCCAATTTTGACTAATACAGCTATAATGTAACGCCTTTGCGAATTTTGAATTTGACAGGAGCTTTTGTTGAGAGAGACCCTGTTGAGCCGGCTGCGAGACCAACTGCACCAGTTGATGCATCCACAGCGGTTACATCTTCACCACCCCCAGCGGCTCAAGGGGAAGAAGGTATAAGTCAACTCATTGAGGAGTGCTATTCCTTTTTCTCATTAAGACTTTTGACGGACTTCTCCCTTCTTTTTTTGTGTAGGGCGTTCTTCTCGTCTTCATGTCCTAGTGAAGGAGCTGTTATCTGACGACGATCCCGACAAGGTCGTCATCTGCATAGAAGTTTGCTCCTTCTTCTCCTTTGTGAATGCCATGATTGGCAAGCTCTTCCACGGTGGACTTTCACTTCACCAGTTTAAACCTCTCCTTAATTCCCGAGTCAATTTGATAAGGGAAGCAGGATACCCATATTTGGCGAAGGCTATAGTTGACGATCTCGACTGCTTAGAGCGTGAGCTTCAGATGTTTCGTGAGCTTCGAGATACCGGTGCCCCTTCCTTCATTGCTGCTGAGCTGGAGACCCGTTTACAGTCACTGCGCGAGACTCAGATTCTTGCTAGTCTTGAGATTCAGGTGCAGCGAGACCGAGTAGCTCGAGTTGAGACTGGCCTTGCTACCAGATTATCCTCACTTGCCGAGCTCGACCTTTCTCTCACTTCCTGTGCGACCGAGATAGACCAGCTCAGAAGAGCACTCCGTGAAAAGGAGGAGACTTTTGATGTTCTTCAGATGACGAAGGCACAGGACCAGCAGACCTGCACGGCTTTGTCTGATGAGTTGAAGTCCTTGAAGCAGAAGCTATCCGAGTCCGAGGAGGCTGCTGCGAAGACTTCGACTGCCACCGAGGAGTCCATCAGAGCTGAACTTAGGCAAGCTTATGATGATAAGCTGTCTGAGATCAATCAGCAGATTTTTAGCCACGGGCTTGATGTATGATTTTGTTTGCTGAGTGTTTTGACTTTTGACTCTTTTAGTGAAGCCTGCTTTTATTTTCATCTTTATTATGATTCGTCATTCTGTTTGAAATGATTGACCATAATACTCATAGGATTTTTGGCAAACCCTCAGCCATCAACGGATTTGGTTAGCCTTTACCGACTACCGTTTGAGTCGGGCTAGCATGCGATTTGTTTAAATCCGCTCGCATGTAACGTTGCGCTCAGAGATTGAATTCTCTGAGACTTCGTGCTATGATGTCGAATACATAGACTTCGCCATTGTTACGGGAATAGGCTACCCGGCGACACGTGTTAGGTGTTGACTTTAGGATTTTTGGCTAACCCCCAGCCTTCAACGGATTTGATTAGCCTTTACCGACTACCGTTTGAGTCGGGCTAGCGTGCGGATTGTTTAAATCCGTTCCACACGTGACGTTAAGCTAAAAGAATTAACTCTTTTAGTGCTACGATATTGAATACGTAGACTTTGTCTTTCTCCTGTGAAAAGACTAAACAGCAACGTGTATAAAACGTTGACTTAGGATTTTTGGCAAATCCTCAGCCTTTAACGGATTTGATGTGCTCTTACCGACTACCGTTTGAGTCGGGCTTACATGCGGATTGTTTTAATCCGTTCCGCATGTGACGTTGTGCTAAAGGAATGAACTCCCCTAGACTTTGTGCTACAATTTCGAATATGTAGACTTCGCCGTTGTTATGGAAATAGGCTATCCAGCAACGTGTATTAGACGTTGACTTATCCCTAGTTAGGCTTTGGGATAAAGGTCCCAAGAGTCAGGCTCTGGTATCTTTTTCTACGGATAAAGATCAAACCGGCGATGCGTGTTAGGCGTCGACATATCCTTTATTAGGATTCAGGATGAAATTCTCCATGCGTGTAAGGCATGGATTTTGGTGTTATTAATAACAACCTGCCACAATGTGGAATATGTGGGTGAGTGTTCTTTTCAACGGTTAAGAACTAACCGGCGACGCGTGTTAGGCGTCGACTTATCTTTACTTAGGTTTCAGGATAAAATACCCCAGAATCGAACTCTAGTGTCTTTTTCTGTGGAAAAAGACTAAACCGGCAGCGCGTGTTAGGCGCAGACTTATCCCTGCTTAGGATTCGGGATAAACTTCCTAAGATGAATCCTAAATTGATAAATTTTGGGAAAACAGTTGGGGTGGGAAAGGAAGAATTTTATATTCTATTTCTCGGATCCTGGAAAGGAAGAATTTTATATTCTATTTCCAGTGCAAGAAAGAAACTAGAAGTGGGATCTCCCCTCCGAGAATCTGGAGGATCTAGATAAACTTACCTTTTATAGGATTAGTTATCTGATCGAAAGAAGAATTCTTCGTTTATCAAAGTGAAATTTCTACTTTGGTTATAACCACGAGACGGTTGAACCAAAGAGAAAAGAAATGGAGTACTTTCGTTTATCGAAAGGGGACTCCGAACTGAGAGTAGACCTTTTTGGTGAACTCACTGTCAATTGAAATTGATCAGTGAGGGATTTTGGTGGTGAAAATGAAATTGGGTTATCCTCTAGAATATTAAGTGTAATATTCTTCAAGGAACTTCCCGATAAATGAGTTGTCCTGAACGTACTAGGGATAGTACTTTTTCAAAAACTTCCCATTTATTGGCATTAATTGCCTGTCACCCTCTAAAGAAATTAGGTGATAAGCACCGTTTGAATAGACTGTATCTATTACAAACGGCCCTTCCCACTTGGGTTCGAATTTACCTTTCTTCTTGGAGGTGAGGATTATTGGTCGACGTGCAGCGAGGACCAGATCTCCTTCCTTGAAGCTTCTTTGGCGAACCCTCTTGTCAAAGGCTCTGGATATCCTAGCTTGATAGAACTCGATGTGTTGTTGAGCCTCCAAGCGCTTTTCGTCCAGCCTTTCGAGTTCTTCGAGACGCTTTTGATGCTGCTCTTTGGTCGTCATCTCCGTTGCGAGAGCGATCCGAAGTGAGGGAATTTGAATCTCCAACGGTAGCACAGCTTCACATCCGTATACCAACGAATATGGGGTAGCTCCCATGGGTGTGCGTATGGTAGTGCGATAAGCCCAGAGTGCTTCGCCGAGTTTATCATCCCAATCTCGCTTATTGGTCTTCACGAGCTTTGACAGAATCTTGATGATCGTCTTGTTGAAAGCTTCAGCTAATCCATTCGCAGCGGGGTAATAAGCTGTCGACGAAACATCCTGAATTTTGAATTTGTCACAAAACCTGATGAAGGCGTTGCTTATGAATTGCGGACCATTATCATGAATGATCCGCCTCGGCACGCCGTGTCGGTATATGACGTGATGCTTGATGAAGTTGATGACGTTGTTCGTCTTCACTTCTTTAAGCGGAATGGCTTCAGCCCACTTTGAAAAGTAGTCGGTGATAGCGAGAATAAATCGATCACCTTTGACTGAAGGTGGGAAGATGGGACCGACGATATCCATACCCCATGTCTCGAATGGCCAAGATGTGGTTGATGTGTGTAATCACTCCGGTGGTTGGTGCATATAATTCGCATGCACTTGGCAAGCGTGATATTCTCGGGCGTACTCGATCGCGTCACGAATCATTGTTGGCCAGAAATATCTCATTCTTCTGATTCGATCATACAGCTTGGGACCAGGCTGATGCGCACCGCATTCTCCTTCATGTGCTTCCTTAAGAACTTCTTTTGCTTCTTCGTTCGAAAGGCATCGGAGAAGTAAGTCGTCATATCCCCGACGATATAACGTATGGGTCTCGGTATTGTAAAAGAACCGTGGTGCTCTTCGGCAAATAGATTCTTTTTCCTTTACATCCTCCGGCAAAATACCGTATTGGACGTAATCGATGATGGGAAAACACCAATCTCGGGACTCGGACCCGATTTGGGTTGAGTTCACCTCTTTGGCGTTTACGTTTCTATCTTCCTCCTCTTCGATATCCATATCGTATATGGGTACGCAGAGTTGGTGTGATCTTACTGTGACTAGCAGTTCAGTTTTACGCGGTTGCGCGAGTGATACTGCTAGTGCTGCCAGTGCATCTGCATAAGCGTTCTGAAGATGCGGGATGTATTCAATGTAAAATTCTTCAAAAGAATCTGCCATTCTGACGGCCTCTTGGTGGTATGGAATCAGATTTGGGTTCCTGACTTCATACTCCCCACGAACTTGGTTGACAATTAATTGAGAATCCCCGAAAGCTTCGAGATATTCAACCCCCAGCTCCTTGGCGAAACTAAGTCCAATGATGAGCGTGTTGTACTCGGCTACGTTGTTAGAGCATGGACTCGTCAGCAAATAAGCTCGAGTCATCACGTGCTTCCCTGGGGAAACTAAGACAACTCCGACTCCGGAGGAGACTCTAGAACATCCCGGAGTTACTGCCTTATTGACTGCTCTCGAGGCACCATCAAAGTATAACTGCCATACTTGTTGGTGTGACGTGGTATTAACCGCGTGGATTTCATCTGGCAAGTCATCGTATACTTCAACCGTATCTGTTGTCGGGCTTGCCGCCAAAAGATCACAAATCGCTTGTCCTTTGACCGACTTTTGCTGTTTGAAGTGCAGATCATACTGGGACAAAAGAAGGGCCCACTTTGCTAACCGCCAATTCATTGAACCTGGTTGAGTCATGAACACCCGTACCGGATTAACATTGGCAATGACGTAAATCGTCTGGCCCACCAAGTAATGTCGTATCTTCTGTACTGCGAACACCAATGCGAGACATTCTTTCTCGATCATCGGATACCGAGACTCGGCGCCTATCAAGGTCCGACTTAGGTAATAAACTGCCTGTTTGTGACCATTATCATCGTCTTGTGCTAATAAAGCACTTACCGAATGGTTCATCGCCTTGATGTAAATCAAGAACGGTTTACCTGGTTTTGGTACGACAAGAACAGGGGGATTCATCAGATATGCCTTGATATCTTCGAATGCCTTCTGGCAAGCATCGTCCTAAATAAACGATATGCCCTTCTTGTTTAGCTTAGAAAATGGTTGGCACTTCCCAGAAAGATTTGAAATGAACCTCCGGATATAAGCCAGACGACCTTGTAATCCTCTGAGTTCTCTTAGATTCCTCGGGGGTTGCAATTCATTTATTGCCTTTACCTTGTCTGGGTCGATGTGTATACCCTTAGTGGTGACGACGAATCCAAGGAATTTTCCGCTGGACATTCCAAGGAAGGATTTTGTGGGATTCATCTTCAACTGATGACTCCGCATGAGATCAAACATCATTCTCAGGTCTTTGATGTGATCTTCTTTGTTGCGGCTTTTTACCACCAAATCATCAACGTAGCATTCAACCGTTTTCCTGAGGTGTTTCTGGAAAATTTTAGTCATCGCTCGTTGGTACGTGGCACCCGCATTCTTCAAACCGAAAGGCATCACCGTATAGCAGAAGATACCGAGGGGCGTTCTGAATGCTGTATGTTTCTCATCGTCTGGGTGCATCTTGATTTGATTATACCCCGAAAAGTCATCCATGAAAGACATTCTTTCGAATCCGCATGTATTGTCGATAATGACATCCGTGATTGGGAGAGGGAAATCGTCTTTCGGACACGCTTCATTCAGGTTCCTGAAGTCGAAGCAAATCCTGATTTTGCCATTCTTCTTCATGACAGGAACGATGTTGGCTAACCAATCTGGATGTTGTTCCTCTCGGATGAATCCTGAGTCGATCAACTTCTTAACCTCAGCCTCGATGGCTTCCATGATCTGCGGACGAAACCGTCTTTGCTGTTGCTTGACAGGTTTGGCATCCGGCTTGATGTCGAGGAGGTGCATTGCCACATTGGGTTCAAGTCCTGGCATGTCTTCATAGTTCCAGGCGAAGACATCAATGTACTCTCTGATCAAGGTAATTAATTCCTCCTTTTCATCTGGGGGAAGACTACCGCTGATGAATATGGGCTTTGGATTGGCCTCATCGCCCATATTAATTTGGGCTACTTCGTCTTCGGTGGGTGGCTCTCTTTGTTCGAACCTATCACCATATTGCATGTTCAGGTGATGAACCCATAGGTCTTCCTACGTTTGCATTTGATCGTCGTCCTCCATTATAGACGGATCAGCTGTAGTCATGTTCGACATCAAGGTCTTGAACATTTCTCCCAAACTTGTGTCGGAATCCTCAGCTGAAGAGTCTGGCAAGTACCCATCCTTAGCTTTGTTAGCAATTTGATCGATGATTTGCCAACCACATTCATCATCTGATGAGACATAGCCTAAGCCTCTCTTGTGACGGTAATAATTATCCGGTTTCCTTTTTGGGACATATGCCGCTTTGATTGGGACACGGGAACCTCGATCGAAGTATAAACCTTCTCCGAGTGTAAAGTCGTACCCTTGTTTTTCCATGAGCGTACGCGCTTCCGGACTATACTTATATAAGTGCAGACCAGATTTGCCGTCGTCTTCATCTTCTCTTAGGAAATGATCTGGCAACGGAAGACTTTCTCCTTTACCGTAGATCACTTCTTTTTGTCCTCCTGTTTTGGCAGGAATAATCCGAGTTGTTCCGAAAAAATGCTGGGGACGCTTCTTCGTTACATAAGAAGATCAGAGCGGCATACATAACTCGGGATTATCGTATAATCCCTTTATCGCATCATCAAGAGACAAGGAATACTCTAAATCACGATTTATTTCAATATCGGCAAGTTGCCAGTTACAACCACCATCTGACGACTGTTCGTCGTCGAGATTGATTACAAAGGGTACAATGTCATTTAGAACAAAACCACCATTGTAATCGAATCCGGCCTCGGAATCAGCTTCTTCTCCGCTGTCCATGCCCTGGATCGATGGTTCCGTATCGGATTCATTACCATAAAGGAGAGAATCTATAAAGTAATTCTCATACCCTTTAAATAGTTGCTTATCCGCGACCACCGTCCTGACCCTTCCATCAGTGTCGACATATTTCAGACACTGATGTAAGGTGGAGGGAACTATAACATTACTATGGATCCAAGGCCGACCCAATAGTAAGTTATAGGATGTCTCAGCATCAATCACGTAGCACGTGACCTCCGTTTTCAGATCGCCCATCTGGCACTTTATCCGGATTTTCCCCAAAGGTCTTGACCCGCTGGTGTTGAATCCGTAAATGACTGTGCCCGTAGATGCCAGCTTGCTGACTGGAATGCCAAGGCTGTGCATTAGGCGAAGTGGCATAATACTCACAGCGGAACCCGGATCCACTTGGATTCGGTTGACCTCGCTGGAGCCAATGTACCCAACGAAGTACAAGGGCCGATCATGATTTGAATTCTTCGTCTGCATGTCCTCTTTGGTGAAGGTGATGCAGGGAAGATTCTTGGCCGCCACATTACACTGTTAGGCTAACATTTCCAGCTCTTCGGGAGCTGGTTTGATCCTGGTGAGTAATGCCTCCGAATCGGCCAAGGCTTCTTGCAAGGCTTCTCTAGTTTCCTTGGATAATCGGAGCAACTCGTACAGCGTTATCCGCGCTGGAATATTGGCTAGCTGAGCCATGATGTCGAAGGCACGCGGATTTTTTGAACTCTCCGGTTTGTCCTTTCTAATCGGACGACTGAAACGAGACTGCTTCAGATTCTGAACCTCCTCGGGCCCCTTTTCTTTCTGTTTGTCAACCGGCTGTCGTCGAGCATCTTCAACCGGTTTGGGAACTGTAATCACCCCTAGTTCTGTGAGAGTCTTGGCTGGTCCCCATTTTGTCACCCCCTGTTCAGCTATTTGATTCCCAGGAGATGGATATTTGAAGTGGTATTCGTTTCCACTCCGGGTCGCAAAGACCTCCTGTTCCTCGTCGGAAAACGGAAAAGCGGTGATCCTTTCATCGTCTTCACCCGGGATGGCAGAAACTCCATAGCAAGACTTCCCTTTCCCCTTTGAGTTCTTCTTTGATGACGATCCGGCCCATTGTTCATCCTCAATCAGGTCGGGGTGAACCCAAAGGATTTCGCCGTTCGGGGCCGTGTGTGGCACGAGTCCCTTTTGGCGCTGTCCGTGTGGGTCGTCATTCACCGTCTTCATCCCGACTTTGGTGACACGCTTCGGCTCAAACCAAGCTGTAGGTACTGATCCAAAACTGATTGACACCACATTTGCTCCTACATTCTTGGCCGGTTTCGGAGTTATGACTCCTACATCGATCAACGCTTGGATCTTGTCCTTGAGGTGGTAGCAAGACTTCGTTGGGTGGTGGACCGCTCTGTGGTACGCGTAGTACTTCGGGTCCGTCACCTTAGTGGCTCCTTCATGATCCACGATCGTCGGCAACTAGATTTTGTTGTTCTCCAACAAGTACTTGAAAATGCCGGGGACTTCATCATCCTTGAAGGAGTAGACTTTGGGAAACCTCGGCTCCGAAGACTTTTGATTCTGAGACCGTTGCTGCCAATGCGGTTGCGATTGTTGTGGCGCTCGCTGCTGCTGCTGTTGCTGAGGTTGCAATTGAAATGTCTGGTTAGCATCAACAGCATTAACATGAGCTTTACCTTTCCCTTTCTGGTTGAAGTTCTGCTTCGGAGGATTAGTAGCCGGTTGGCCTCTTTCCGCCTTCTTTCTTCTGAGGAATCGCTCAGCTTGCTCTCCTCGGACTTTCAAATCCTTCCAGGTCTTGGATGGTGCGGTGCCCATTGCTTCCAACACATCCAGCGAAAGGTTGTTGTGGCAGGTCTGGAGGATGAATTCCTCGGTGATTGGGTCCCGACAATTCATCGCCTTGTTGCGGAACCTCTTGACGAAGGTGTCGACTAGCTCCCCGTCTTTCTGCTTCTCATCGAGCAACGATCCGATAGAGATTTCGGTGTCGTCGTCGAAGAAATTCGCGAGGAACTTAGTCTCCATGTCATCCCAGCTGTTTATGCTTCCTGGCTTGAGGCGACGATACCAATCGAAGGCAGCTCCGCGAAGAGTGCCGACGAATGACCGCACCATCAGAGGCTTATTACCAGAGATGACTCCCAAGTGCGATTTGAAATAAATCAAATGCTGAGTAGGTGAACCCATCCCATTAAATGGCGTAAAGTTAATTAGACTAAACTTTGTCGGATATGGGATTGATTCCCACTCTTTTGGGTACGGACAAGGAATACCCGTCTTTTTTGTCTCTTGAGCGGAAATCAACGTATTGATTTTGCTCTCAAGATTTTTGATCTTTAGGCTTTCACCTGCGTCTTCACTGACGTTCTCGTTACCACCCCCTGCATTGATGGGAGGGTTGTTAGCATTGCGAACTTCATTTGTGTCCTCATCTTCCAGGTTGTTCTGGTTGGGACGACTTGGTTCGCCTTGTTGGTTCCTCAATACTTGAAGCTGTTGGTCATGCATCTCTCTCATGTTCTGTATAGCCATTTGCATTTCGAACCTAAAGGTCTCCTGTTGTTTGGCCATGGCATCTTTAATCATCTTGGCCACTTGCTCCGCGCTTATCATAAATGACTCGCGGGGTTGTCCTTCACTGGACACTGTATTATCAGACGCCACTGCTGAGCCGGCATCTGATTCTTCATCTCCCGAAGGTACTCTTGTTCGGACTCTACCATACATCGCGCGAATGATAGCCCCGGATTGTAGACGAGTTACGCGTCGGGGTATTTCTGGAACCGCCTCGGGGTTATCCTGAGCCGATGTTCCTGTGTTGGTCATATTTGCGGTGACCCTTGAATGCTCACCATCTTCGACCATCTTCCTTCTTCGTTGGAAACGCCTATGCCTTGGTTTTGGCGTTCCATTGCTGAGTCTTTCGAACACAGAGACTCTCTCAGGGACTGCCTTGACGCAGTTGCACTCCGACAGTACCGCCCGAATGAGCTTCGAACACGGACATTGCGTTTCGAGCCTTCGAGGGCTCCTCTTTCTGGTTTTACTCGTACCCCCAGCACGATAGTACAGCTCGTCCGTTTGAGTGGCGGAGTAACCTATCGTGCGTTGGCACGATATCTCAGGTATAACGTCGTCGTCATCAGACGACAATGTTTCCTTCTGAGGATGAATTGTCTTCTTCGGACCATCCAGAGTCACACGCCTTGAAACGCGCCTTTGTGGGCGTGAATCTTCAGCGGGCTCTTGCACTTCGATGCGCAAAGTTGTGCGCTTGGGTGCCACAATTTTCTCCAAGTGTTGAGGGTTGCAGCGACCCCCAGCATGTTGCATTGTTTAGGACTTCTTCATTGGCCCCAAGCGTTCTTGGACTGGAGCTTTACCTCGTTCCTTCGGAAGTGGGCCGAGGCGCTCCAAAATAGACTTTCTTTTCTGGGATGGTCCTGTGGGATCTCCCGGAGCAGTTGCAGAAATTACCGGCTGTTTGGATTGATTTGCCGGGTGTTGAATCTTCGGAGGCTGCGGTTGTCGCTCCTTGGTCTGAACCGTTGCTTCAGACTTTGGCCTCCAAACCTTACGAGTTGGTGGCGGCTTTTTGACCACCTCCTTCTGCAGCTTCTGACGGGCTTCTTCAGCTTTGGCCCGTGCTTGCGCCGATAACGCGCGCCGTTTGCGGATGCACTCCTCCAATGTCGAGCGATTCCGTTTAACACGGACCCACTCCATAGTCGATGGTTTGGAGGAACCACCCTTCATTTGTTGTTGAGGCTGTTTGCCTCGTTTATTCTTCAGATCCGCATGGTAGCGGACCCCGTCAACGGACTCCATATCCTTGGCGAATTGCTTCGCGAGGCGTTGACGCTGCCTCTGGCGGGCTCTCTTAGAGAGAGTCACCACGCCCTCAATGGCGGATTTGACCTTCTTTGAGGTCGGTAGGGCCTCACTCAACGCAGCTTCGGCGTCGATTGGGGTGAGGTCATCGTTGGTGGCTTCAACTTCATCGCACCAACGGACTTTTCTCCTAGAGGAGAACTTCTGGTACTTCTTGGACTTGGGGGAGGAGGTAGATCCGGATGAGGACACGTACTCCTCGTACTTTTGCTGGTCGAATTCATACTCGACCTCCTCCATGACCGGGATCGAGATCCGCGGCTGCGACACTCCGATCTCGGCAGCGAGATCGGTGGCTCCCACTGTGGTCGCCAGATTGTTCGCGGGAAAAATCAACTTCTTCTTCATTGACGAACTCATTGCACTCAATGTTAACAACTTTTTGTGTTTACAAAGATCCGGTCTTTTTATAAGAGCCGGTTACAACGAAATTCAAAACAAATAAAGAAAAATTACAACTTTCCTTATTTAACGAACAGATCGCGAGCTCCTGTTTTGCGGTCACTCGCTTTATGGATTGTTTGCCTGTGCCGGGGTTGATTACCGTGGACCACCGTGCAATCTCGATCCAAACAGATCTACGTGGTATAACGGGTATTATCCCACCAAGGAGATAATAGCCGGGAGGGATCGTTTCACCAAGGAAACGACCGCTCGAATCTCGGGATCTAAGAACCAAGCTTAGATCCGGAGTAGAACAACGTAGATCTGAGGATTAGCCTCTTCGAACTCCTACCTTGTTTGTTGCGGGTGCTCGCCAAGAACTGAATCCAAGGGTCCAAGTCTCCAAGCCTTCACAAATCCGAGTTGAGGTGACAATCCGGCAGAGTTTCGGCTCTTCAGAAGTTCAGAAAAAAGTCCTCTCAAATGAACAACCCCCCCCCCCTATTTATAGCCTCTCTGAACGTGAAATTGGGCAAAAGAAGAAGGGGGGGGGAGGCCGAGCCACCCTGGGGTGGCTCGGCCACCGAGCCACCCCGGGTTGGTTCGGTTTGGGCCGAGTCCCCCGGGTGTGTTCCGTTTCGTTGTTTTCCCGTCTTTCGGTTATGTCCGTGATTCGGTTGTTCGTTTGATTTGTTCGGGTCTTGATTTGATAGCCCGAGTCTTCATTTGGCTGTAAATCCGCCTCGGTGTTTGAGTTCAAGTCCGTTTTGTTGTTGGACGACTCGTTAACTTTCTGAACCGTTGGATTGGTTCCACACGCGAACGTATTCCGTTGCTTACGTGCCTCATCGCCTCGTCGCTCGAACGTCTGTTGATTTGTCGAATCATCATGCTGAGCCATGCTAAGGGACCTATAGGCAATTTTATACGCCTACAAGCACAAGTCTAGCTCACCTGCATTCAAGAGGCCAAGCAAAGCTCGCCTGCAAAGCCAAAGCTCGCTTGTTTGTTTGGCTCACTTGCACGTGCCAAACCTCGCCAATCTCACATGTTCACTTGCCTCACCCTCATGAGTCAAGCTCGCTTGATTATTGAGCTCGCCAGTACGAGCTCAACCTCGCTTGAACACCTTGCTCACCCGCATGAGTCAAGCTTGCCTGTAGTGAGTTCGCCCGCATGAACCTAGCTTGTCAACGAACGCCAGCTCACACGTCCAAGGGGCCCGGCATCCGACCCCGCCAGCTCGTTTGAATGTTCAAGCAGCTCTCAAGTTCACCTGCAAGTCTGTTAGCCTTGCCTAAACAGTGCAAGCGGCTATTAGGAGTGGGCCCACCCACTTCCCACATCCTGGGTAATGAGACACGGCTCCCATCACCCCTATAGTTGTCACATCATATAGCTATAGTAGGAGTATGCTACTACTTACTCCTATTAGGGGTCGCATCCTACAAATCAAGGGATGACTCATGCCATCTATTGCCTATTTATAAGCCTCATTAGCCAACGTTCAAGAGGCTGGCAATATTTTCAAGGAGGACTTAGCATTTTAAGACTCTAAAAACAGAGGTCTTCATTGGCTTGCTTGGTAGAACTTTCCTAGCTTTTTGCCTGGATTATTGAAGTAGACTCAATCTGAACTCGCAGATTTGAGACTCTTGGCTCTTTGCAAACTCTTGCATATTAGCCTTCTCTAAGCATTTGGCCTTGATACTCTTCAGGCTCGGGTATTATCAAACATAATCACACAAGAACTTCTACTGCGTACTAAAGCTCAATCGCAACTTCGATCGTATCATCCAAGGGAAGCAAACTCGACTTAAGTATTCGAGGGAGGCGTCATATCGCTACCGAAGAACCCACGTTAAACAAGAAGAACATTCTCTTCGCTTCTATTCTAATTTGATTCTTAATTTGTAATAAGCCGTTCTTATAAATATGAATCTTTGGAAGAACTATTTTACCTCCTCCTATAGAGACGTATTACGTCGAGCGAAATAATCCAAACAAGAAAACACTCATGTATATACCATTGTCTCAAATTTATAGATATCTAAACATTAATACCGAACTAAGAATAAACAACCTATATAAAACCAACGATTTTTGCTACCAACCAAAATCTCCCCTAAGCATACTAACATGTCTAACAAGTACCAGCACAACCCTACATAGCTTCGAAGATTCAGTCCCCCTAAAATTAAACCCGTAAAATTATTTTTTTTCTTAGTTTTGTTGTACGTGAAATGTTATGCACTAGTCCTGAGAGCCTTAGCATGTAAAAAATATATTATGATGGCACTGATACCTATCAAGATGGTACCGACCAGTGTTCATTTTCAGTGCCCTCTACATTTGGGAGCTCAAAGAAGACAAAATCCGAAATTATGAATCCAAACACATTATCTCTTCTCATAACTTGTGTAAAAAGGGAATTCTAAACATGATCCAATATTCACCAAGGAGATGCAACAGCTATATCATAAAGTCAAATGAATCGACATCCAAAATGAGATTTAAATAGAAAATTCTCTGAACAAATATACTAACTGGTAATATCCCATCCGAGTAACATGATAACACAAACTAGGTCTCAACTCGTGCACAAGTAAACCAAAAGCCATGATCTACCATAATCTACTCAAGATTCATACGTAGCATATGGGTTTTATCCTTCATGTACAGTAAGATTAGGGACAACCACTAGAAATGATCTAGACTAGTGAAATATAAAAGCTCATTTCATATCAAGCATCATAACACACATACGAAAAACCCATAAACATGATTCAGATGTTCGGAATGAAAATACACATGTTCACTAGAAAACTATATTTTTAGATGATTTGCAAAATCTCCAATACTTCACAAATATCAAGCTATGTGTAAACACTCCTTGAACTTAGTAATTCTCACTTTAAGAAAGCTAATGAAGAAAATAGATGTGAGATTGAAAGTTAGAATCTCAAAATACATGAATAATTAGTAATTGACAAATTGCAGGTTGAGTGTATGAGCTTAGTGGTTGAGTGAGTGCTCTCATTATGTCAAATAAGTTGCATGATCAACCTACTTTGAACTTGGTCATTGCCTGATCTAACATGTTCTTGAGTGGGTGCGTGCACTCGGCTTGGTAAGGGGTAAATAATAACTTAAGTTGTAAGTGCACAACTATCAAGTTATAGTATAAAAATTATCAAATCCCATGAGAAAGGTGTTGTAGGAGATAATTAAAATTGGTTCTTAAATTGTGTGTGGACAATAGGAGTGATAAATATGGACATGGAGAGATATGGAGAGTGGGTGTGATTATTTTTCATAATATTTCAAAATTTTACGTGGTTTGACATTCGGGGGCCCCCCCCCCCCCCAAACAAAAAAAGTCGTCCTCAAAATTCCGCAGTCGTATATTAGGAATTAATAATCTGAGAAAAATATGTTAAAGGAATAATCCAGACAAGGAAACCCTCACTTACACATCTCACACCATTAATCTCTAGATATGAAACATAACTAATATTTACATTTAACAATCTAGAATGCATATACTCCCACTTAACCCCTAATTAGACGGAACTAGTACGTCAGGCGAAAAATTCAAACAAAGAACCCCCATGTATATACCATGTGTTCCGAATGATTAGGAGCAAAGTGTTAATACCCATATTCCAGCATTAAATACAAATGTAGTCATAAATACAAAACAAACACAAACAAATCATAGATGACATTATACCTGCTCAAACAAGTGCGAGTAATCACGACGCATATCCTCCTCGCGCTCCCAAGAAGTTTCCTCAGCTCCTTTCTAGTTCCGTTGAACTTTAACTTAAGGAATCACTTTGTTTCTAAGTTTATTGTCCTCTCTGGTAAGAATGCAAACTGGAATCTTAATGGTGGTTAAATCGGCCTGAAGCTCAATATCTGGTGCATCAATCCCTCTCTGCTCCTCCTCATCATGTAAATGCTTCTTGAGCATAGAAACATGAAAGACAACGTGTATACTCGACATTTATGCTGGAAGATCTAGTCGATACGAGACGGCTCCAACACATTTCACAATCAGGAACAGACCAATATATCTCGGTGTAAGCTTCCCTATCTACCGAATCGCTAAACACCCTTCATAGGTGATGCCTTCAACATAACATAATCTCCAACCTGGAACTCTAAAGGTCATCGCCTCTGATCCACATAGCTCTTCTGCCGACTCTGAGCTACGAGAATACGCTTTCAAATCAATGCTACCTTCTCCGTAGTCTGCCTAACGAGCTCTGGCCTAAGTAGCAAGCTTTCTTCCGGCTCTACCCAACAAATCGGGGGTCTACAAGGGCCCCATACAGCGCTTCATAAGGAGCCATGCCTATGGTAAATTGATAACTGTTATTGTAGGCAAACTCAACTAATGGAATATGATCCTCCCATCTGCCCTATAAATTGTTAATGCATGCCTGCAACATGTCATCCAAAACTTGATTGACCCTCTCTATTTGGCCATCTGTTTGTGTGTGGAAAACATTACTATATGATAGATGGTTGTCAAAAGAATTCTGGAAGCTCTTCCAGAAATGTGAAGTGAAAACTGAGCCTCGATCTGACACAATCATCTCCGGAACTCCATGCAATCTTACAATCTCCCGGATGAAAATCCTCACATAAATCTCCATTGTATAAGTAGTCTTGAAGGGTAGGAAGTGCACTGACTTTGTCAACCGATCAACTATCACCCAAATAGAATCCTTCCACTTGATGGACCTCGGCAATCCTACAATAAAATCCATCAAAATATCTACCCACTTCCACACAGGAATGGGTAAAGGCAGTAGGATTCCAGCAGGTCTCTGATGTCCTGCCTTCACTTGCTAACAGATAAAGCATTTTTCTACATACTCCACAATATCCCTACGCATGCCACTCCACAAAAAATATCTCTTCAGGTCCTTGTACATTTTGGTTATACCTAGATGCACTATGTACTTGGTGCGATGTGCCTCATCAAATAATTCTTTCTTCAATTGTAGATTATCCGACACCACTAGTCAGCCTTTCATTCGAAATCTCCCCCATTCGGGTTTGAATCCGAAAGTCCTCCGCCTGAGCACTAATCACTCTATTAGTCCATGACGGTTGTACAGCTAAAGCTCCCAAAAATGCGCTACCCCCGCAAATTTCCGGCCTAAAGTCAAATTGACTAAGAATGAGAAGATCTCAATACAATGAGAACCTCAAAGCTGCAAGCACATGACAACACTTCCTACTCAACGCGTCTGCTATAACGTTTTCCTTACCCGGATGATACTGAAGTACGAACTCGTAATCCTTAATGAACTCGACCTATCGCTACTACCTCTGGTTGAGTTTCTTCTAAGAGAAAAGATACTTTAGACTCTGATGGTCGGTAAACAGTTCAAACTACACCCCATAAAGGTAATGCCTCCAGGTCTTCAGTGCAAAGACCACCGCTACCAACTCCAAGTCATGGGTGGGATAATTTTGATCATGAGTCCTCAGTTGTCACAAAATGTAAGCTACTACTCTCTGAGCATGTATCAAAATACCTCCTAGTCCTGACAAAGATGCATATGTGTAGACCACAAAGGCCTTATCACTGCTCGTGATAATCAACACTAGTGTTGTAGTCAACTTAGTCTTCAAAGTCTCAAAGGTCTTCTGGCATTCCGGTCCCCAAATAAACTATACACCCTTCTCATAAGGCGTGTCAACAGGGTAGCAATCTTCAAAAAGTCCTAAATAAACTTCCTATAATAGCCAACCATACCTAAAAAGCTACAAATCTCTGTAACGGTCTTCGGCGGCTCCCAATCAAGAACGGACCCGATTTTAGCTAGATCTACTATAATGCCCTCCTTACTAATAACATAGCCCAAAAATCTAACTTCTGATAGCCGACACTCGCACTTGCTAAATTTAGCATACAATTGATGCTCCCACTAAGTCTGCAATGCCAATCGAAGATTGTGACGCCCTAGGGTTCGCACAAGGCTACAGTCCCAGACAAAACCCGGATTGTCAAACCTGCCAAGCACCAACCACCATACTACGACATGTTTCACCATCACAATCACTATCTCTCTAGTGGAAATAATAAATAGGTGAAGGTACAGATAGGCAAAAAAAAGAAATGGGCAACACTGGATATATACAGAAGAAATATGAGAAATATCAATAATGAGCCCAACTGAAATAGAATAGAAATATCTCTGAGTATAAACTGGATCTCAAATACAATGAGCCAAATAAACAAAATCTCACAAAAGCTCCCAACTCTAAACTAAAATACCAATCTAGAGTCTGAAAATGATCAACTACATGTGGAGTTCTACAATAACTACAAAGTATAATAAGTAGCTATAAGGACAACTAGGAAGTCCCATCAACCTACGACTTTCCGTGCGCCAGACTCGCTGCATGAAAGAGGGAAAACAACGAGCGTCAAAGAGCTAGCGAGATCATCACAACCTCTCCCCAAGGGAAGGGGTAGGAGTATATAGAAAATAGAGTCAGTACATACATATATCAAATCATTCATATAGCTTTCTATGAATGAAAAACAAATAGTCAAGGAAACATACTCAAATCTCCAACATAAAGAATAAATACCTCATCTCGAATTACATCTGAGTAGCCTGCTCTAATATAAGAGGATGCCAACCAAACGAAAACGAATATAACTTTCGTCCATAACGGGTGTGCCAAAATCTCAAAAGAAATACCCTACTCATGGGTAATCTATCATGGAAGTAAAACTTACAATTGATCAAATATCTATGTGTGCATCATCTTGTGCTATAGCACTCTTGTAGTGCTCTTACTCAGTGCTCTTACTCAATCGCTCTGCGGCAATAGGATTTATTATCTCCCTATTCCGGATACATGTAATAATGATACTATTGTAATACTCTTATGTTAGACCCTAGAGGGGGGTGATTAGGGTCTTTTGATAATCTAATCCGATTAAATGCCAATTAAAATTAATTAATAAGTTATCCTAACAAGTATGAAATATAACAACTATATAAGCTAGGATAAGCAATATGCACAAAGAGATATATCCTATATGATAGAAATATATGCAAGGATATATAAACAACACAAGGGTAAATAATCTAAACAAGATAGTGGATGATATAGAAATGAGCAATGCACAAAAGGCGATATGAGATATGAACATAAATATGAATGAACGCCAAAGCATACTCAAACAAGCGATATGATCACGGAGTTCGGACCTTCCGTCCTACGTCTCCGCTCCCCACTCCCGGGGAGAAATCCACTATCACAACCGGGTTTTCTACGCTCACCCGAACAACGTTTATACCTCACAGTATCGGTTTTCAACGCTCACCGATCAACGTCACTCCTCACAATCGGTTTTCTAGTTCACCGAAAACTTCACTACACACTCGGTTTTCTAGCTCACCGAAAACCTTACAATCTCACAATGTAACAAATATAAATTCGTTCTCTACAATAGATGAGAACTCAATGTAGGCTCACTCTCTAGGTCACACAATCCCACAACCTAATTATACAATGTATGCAAATACAATAAGCTCAATGGTTGTGTGTGTACAAAGAGATAAATAAAATCAACTAAACTCAATATAAATACTAGCTTAATAAAATGATAATCAAACAATAAAATGTAAAGCTAGATTGAGTTTAGAAAACTTCTCCAATAAATGACAAGAGAGAGAGAGATGATTTGAAGCCCAAACACCAAAGATTATCTCCTCAAGCCCTTGTGAAATTATCTTCACAAACCAAACTCTTAAACACTCTTTTAAATAAACACAAAACACCCTTAAACTTGGTTAAACAATTCTCTTGGTTGTCTTAGAGGTATGAGGGCATGGGGTATATATAGGCTCATGAAACAACCCCAAAAACCAATAAAAACACCCCCAAAACATTAAAATAAACAAAAAACAGGACTAGCTGTTACTGTAGCAATGGGCGGATGCTACAGTAACTTCGGTCGACCGTACCGGTCGACCGGGAGCCAAATGCAAAGCTGAGTAACGTCCAGAGACATTTCCGGTCGACCGGTTCGGTCGACCGGATTTACTGTAGTAGTGCGCAGCTGTTTTGAAAAATCAATTTAAAATAGTAAATGAACTCCAAATATTATGCAATTTTGTGGG
Organism: Asparagus kiusianus; assembly: GCA_022839385.1. Taxonomy (NCBI): domain Eukaryota; kingdom Viridiplantae; phylum Streptophyta; class Magnoliopsida; order Asparagales; family Asparagaceae; genus Asparagus; species Asparagus kiusianus. The sequence continues at coordinate 12,004 of BQKN01055352.1, read as the reverse complement.
AATGTTCTAGATATGTAGAATAACATGTCAGAGAAAGAATTTCTGAAAAATATTTTTCCAGTTGAGATAAATAAATATTTGAACACAAATTTACAGTTTTGAAAAACTGTTAACATATACGATTTTGTAAAATCAATTGGGCACAGTAAATCAACTCTAAAAATAATAAAATTTTGAGAGAAGTTTCTAAACATGTAGATAAACATGTCAAAGAAAGAATTTCTTGAATACTACTTCCCATTTATGAAAACTCATCTATTTGGTAAAACATGCACGAACATGTGCACGAACAAAAACATGATTTTGTAAATTCCATTAAACATAACAAATCAATTCCAAACTTGATGAAACTTTGCGAAATGTTTATAAACATGAAAACAAACATGTTAGAAAAAGAATTTCTCAAATTGAATTTCTATTTATAAAAACACATGTATTTTGCAAGTGTGTCCAAAGCATGAAAACCCAAAAACATGCATGTATATATATAACTATATATATACATAGAAACCAAATACATGTGTGTATATGATATTGAGCTTAAGGTACTTAACACACATAATATAAAACCTAAACTAGATTACCCAAGCCGATCTTGATCTTCAATAAGCTTGACTTGGTACACTATGCGGATGAAGCTTGAACTTGATCTTTAACTTTGAATAGCGTAGGCTTCTCTCCACAATTCCGCCAACCTCCATTTGATATCGTCGTTGAAGCGCTATTTCATCCATCCTCCAACAACGTTGTTTGTCTATAATAAATAAGAAAACACAAATACTAGACAAATAACATTAGTGGTAAATTGTTTGTTAAACATCATCAAAACAAGAAGGCCAACATCTTACTCAATCGTTTCGTGGCAAATAGGTTTCATCTCCATATTTTCGGATACGTGAAAGATCAAATACTAGTCATGTGTATTTATCAAATTTAACTTGTGACAAAAGTGTATTAATTCAACATTAACTAAGCATAAGTGCACATATCTCGGTGTGCGTGTCCACATCTGAAGTTCACCATCATCCCAAGTGTTTAACAAGTCTTAACATTGTAGTTAATCATCACAAGGTCGAGAGAAATGCTCGACAAAACGAAATCAAACCAACACAATACACAGGCCAACATCAGACTGGCGGTCGATCGTGGCGGTTGACCGTGACGGGCTCCAGAGGCTACCTAAGACTCTATCCTGCACGCGATCGACCGTGGCAGTCGACCATAAGCCAGATTTCTAGTTTTCTTTAGATTGTTATGTGTCATGTTCACGTCGTGTTTTTGTGATTCAAACATGGTAAAAACTTTATGAATCTTGTATACAAACATGTTACAGCAGATAGAAATATCTAGAATCAAAATCAACATATATAACCATGATTTTATGCATTAGATTTATATTCAAAACCCTAAAACATGCATAAAAGCTCAAAACGATGAATCAAACTTTTTTCATCATATTAACCATGTTTTAAAATCATCTTCAGATCTTAAATACATCTATAAAATCCATTCTCAACCTTTTTAGTATGAAAAGACCTAATCTTTATACGTATAATACAAAAGAGTTGTCTTTTATTCATAATCTAGTCGTTTAGGCTATACAAAACATGTTTAAATCTCTAAAAAAACGTTTTGAAAACTGGGAGGGGGATTAGTAGAGATGATACTCGCCTGAGATTGTCAAAAAATATTTTAGAAGCAATGTTGAAAGAGATCTCCACTCCAAAAGCCAAAAACCAAGAAAAATCCCGCTCGAAAGCCTCCAATCTTCTCCAATGAATTAAACTAGGGTTTGGGGGTTTTGATGGCTGTTAGGGTTCTTATAAAACTAGGAAAAATGTGAAAAACTCATATATATATATTAAGGAAAAGGAATATGGGTTTAGAAATCCAAAACCAACTCAAAACAGGGGAAACAACACTCTGCAGGTTTCGCGGTCGACCGTGGCGGTCAACCGGACTGGGCATTTCCAGTTTTTCATGAATTTGGCCATTGTGCATGATTCGACTCTTTTATCTCTCATGTATGAACTCGTTCATACTCAAAACACATGGTATTATACTCATATACCATTAAATGATATTTATCATACTAAATATCCATATATCATAATTAATATATCATTCAAAAATTATCAAGGTTTTACATTCACCCCTCCCCCCCCCCTAAGAGGATTTCATCCTCAAAATTCCACAGTCGCATCACAAAGCTTAATAACTAGAAAAACTCATTAAGAAGGTGTAATTCATATTAAGAAACCCTTCTGCACATATCTCATAGTATTAGCACAATGATATTTAAAGTTAACAACCTAGAATGCAAACATTCTCACCTAAATCCCTAACTAAACGAAATTGGTACGTCGAGCGAAATAACCCGAACAAGGAAACCCTCATGTATATACCATATATTTCAAATGATTAAGGATCAGGTGATAATATCCCTATTTAAGTGTTAAAAATAAATATAAATGTGACAAAACAACATAGATAATGATAACTATCAAAGCGTATAGGCACGATAAATTATCAACGCCATACCTGTCTAAACAGGTGCGGGTAGTCGCGACGAACATCCTCCTCGCGCTCCTAAGAAATCTCTTCGGCTCCTTGCCGGTTCCACTGAACTTTTACTAATGGAATAACTTTATTCCTAAGCTTTTTATTCTCTCTAGCAAGTATGCATACCAGAATCTCTATGGTAGTCAAGTCATCCTGAATCTCAATCTCTGGTGAGTCAATCACTCTCAGCTGCTCATCATCTCGCAGATGCTTCTTAAGCATCGAAATATGAAAAACCTCGTGTACACTCGACATCGATGCTGGTAGGTCTAACCTATAAGAAACAGCTCCAATGCGCTCGATGATCCTGAAATGACTAACATATCTCGGGGCAAGCTTCCCCCGTCTACCGAAATGCTCAACGCCCTTCATCGGTGATACTTTCAACATAACTAAGTCTCTGACCTGAAACTCTAAAGGTCGTCTCCGCTGATCTGCATAGCTCTTTTGCTGACTCTGGGCCATAAGAATGCGCTCTTAAATCAAGGCTACCTTTTTCGTGGTCTGTCTAACTAACTTCGGACCAATCAATAAACTATCCTCTGGCTCTGCCCAACATATGGGTAATCTGCAAGGTCTCCCGTACAAAGCTTCATACGGTGCCATGTCGATGGTAGCTTGATAACTGTTATTATATGCAAATTCAATCAGTGAGGTGTGATCCTCCCAGCTACCCTGAAAATCCATAATGCACTCTCTCAGCATGTCCTCTAAGATATGATTCACCCTCTCGGTCTGACCATCTGTCTGGGGGTGAAAAACACTGTTAAATGACAACTGACTGCCAAAAGCATCCTGAAAACTCCTCCAAAAATGAGATGTGAAGACTAAGCCCCGATCTGATACAATCGTCTCCGGAACTCCATGCAATCTAACAATCTCCCGAATGAAGATCTTCGCATACGTATCTACCGTATAAGTCGTCCTCACTGGTAAGAAATGTGCAGACTTAGTCAATCTATCCACTATAACCTAAATAGAATCATTTCCTTTCTTTGACTTAGGCAACCTCACTATGAAATCCATGGAAATATCTGCCCACTTCCACTCGGGAATAGGTAAAGGCTGTAGGGTTCCTGCAGGTCTCTGATGTTCTGCCTTAATCTGCTGACATGTAAAACACTTAGCCACATACTCTGAAATTTCTCTGCGCATACCACTCCACCAGAAATGCCTCTTCATATCCTTGTACATTTTCTTCGTGCCTGGATGCATTGTATATCTGCTACGATGCGCCTCATCAAAAAGTTCCTTCTTTAGTTGTAAATTATTTGGCATAACAATTCTGCCCTTCATCCGAAGGCCTCCATCAATTCCTATAGTCCAATCATCCTTGGACTCTTTGGAAATCTCCCCCTTACGGGTTTGAATCCAAGAATCCTCTATCTGAGCTCCGACCACTCTATCTCTCCAAGATGGTTGTACAGATAAAGCTCCTAAAAACACACGGCTTCCGCCAATCTCTGGCCTAAAATCAAAGTGACTGAGGATATTAAGATCCCGATGAAGTGAACACCTCAAAGCTGCTAGTCCACGATGACGCTTCCTGCTGAATGCATCTGCTACCACATTCGCCTTTTCCGGATGGTACTGAATAGCAAATTCATAATCCTTAATAAATTCTATCCATCAACGTTGTCTCTGATTAAGTTCTTTCTGAGAAAAGAGGTATTTTAAACTCTGGTGATCCGTGAATAGTTAAACTGTACTCCGTACAAGTAATGTCTCCACGCCTTCAGTGCAAATACCACCGCTGCTAGCTCCAAGTCATGCGTAGGGTAGTTCTGCTCATGAGTCCTCAACTGCCTCGAAACATAAGCTACAACTCTCTGGGTCTGCATCAATACACCTCCAAGACCCAATAAGGATGCATCAGTGTAGACAACAAAAGTCTTATCACTGCTAGGAATAACCAAAACTAGTGCTGAAGTCAATTTAGTCTTCAAAGTCTCAAATGCCTTCTAGCACTCTATGCTCCAAATAAACTGTACACCCTTCTTCGTAAGGTATGTAAGCGGTGTGGCAATCCTCGAGAAGTCCTAAATGAATTTTCTATAATAGCCTGCTAGGCCTAAGAAGCTACAAATCTCGGTAACTATCTTTAGTGGCTCCTAATCAAGTACGGCTTCTACATTAACCGGATCTACTGCAATGCTCTCTCGGCTGATAACATGGCCTAAAAATCTGACATATGATAACCAGAATTCACACTTGCTAAATTTAGCAAACAACTGGTGCTCTCTCAATATTTACAATGCTAACATCAAATGTTGCTCGTGCTCGGCCTCCGACCTCGAATAGATAAGAATATCGTCGATGAAAACTATCACGAACTGGTCCAAATATGGACGAAAAACCCGATTCATTAAATCCATGAATACTGCGGGTGCATTGGTCAGCCTAAATGGCATGACAAGAAACTCGAAAGACCCATATCGAGTTAAGAAAGCGGTCTTGGGAATATCCATATCCCGAACTCGCAACTGATGATAACCAGAATGAAGATCTATCTTCGAGAAATACTACGCTCCCTGCAACTGGTTGAATAAGTCATCGATCCTCGGTAATGGGTACCTATTATGGATAGTGACCTTGTTCAATTCGTGATAATCTATACATAATCGCATACTCCCATCCTTCTTCTTCACAAAGAGGACCGGTGCTCCCTACGGAGAATGACTCCGTTGAATGAAGCCCTGAGACAACAACTCATCTATCTGGATCTGTAGATCCCTCATCTCAGCAGGTGCCATACGGTAAGGAGCTCAGGAAATCGGTGCGGTGCCTGGTTGCAACTCTATGCAAAACTCAAACTCTCTCACTGGAGGTAATCCTGGCATGTCCTGGAAGACATCCTGGTACTCTGAGACTACTCGCATCTCACTCAAATCTATGGCCCGATCCCGCAATACCACCTCCTCTATGTATGCCACAAATAACTCCGCAAACTGATTGCCTCTGGAGGTAGCTACCACTAACTCAGACCCATTAAATGCTCGCAAACTGACTGTTTTTGCAAAATAGTCGATACTCACATGGTAGGAAGATAGTCAATCCATACCAAGAATCACATCGAATTCAGACATATGCAACACGATCAAATCAATCGCGAACTCAGAATCGTCTAAGCTAACGATGCATCTCCTACAAACATTCTCTAACAGAGACATCTCTCCCAACGGAGTGGATACAGATAAAGGAAAACCTAACGGCTGAGCTACAAGCTAAAGTCTAATCGTAAAATCATAGGAGATAAAAGAATGTGCAGCATTAGAATCAAAAATAATACGTGTTGGAAAGGAGTTCACACGGAATGTACCTTCCACCACAGCTCCGCTCGCGCTATGATCGTGAGGAACAACTGCATACACTCTACCGGTCTGCTGCTCTGCATCACCTGGAGTGAATGGTGCCATCTGTCTCTGCTAGGTCTCCTGGACCGCTCGAACCTGTCCCTTAATCCTCGGGACTGCTGGAGGTGCCTCAATCCTCAGCTGCTGGCCCTGATCGCCTCCCTGAGCGCGGTTCTACTGATGTTGCTAAGTCCTGCCCTGCTGGCCTGCTGCGGGTGCACTACGGCACTCTGCTGCTCTGTGTCCAATCCTGTTACAATTGTAATAAGCTTCCTGAAATCGGCACTGCTGCTGTGCTCTCTGGTCCTGCTGATGGCCCTTCTTAAGGGGACCCTACTGATGCGGACACCCTTACCCTGTTGATGGGGTCCTCCTAAGCCTCCAAAAGGTCTCTTACCTTTTCCTTTCTCTTCGGACTGTCCTGATTTACCATTTTCCTTACCCTTGATGAATATGGTTGTATCTGTCTCCTGAGCTATGGCAGCATCTGCCACCTCTCGTACTGAACGAAACCTCCGAGATATTATATACCGGCGCAACTCTGGAGGAAGTCCCATCAGGAACATCTGAGCCTATCACTCCTCTGTGTGCCACATATCGGTGAACCTAAGCAATGACATGAACTTACTCTCAAAGTCCATGACAGTCATATCCCCCTACTCTAATCGAGCCAGCTCTAACTCTTTTCTGGCTTTCGCTGCAGCCGAAACATACTGCTCATCAAAAAGATATATAAAGGTCTCCAACGAAACTGTCATCCTCTGCTCTAGGGTGAAACGGAGTCTATACCATCCTCCTGCATCGCCTTTGAGGCTGAAAACCGCTAGCCTCTGCTTCTACATAGAATTAACATTCAGTATATCCAAGATGTTACTTACATCTTCCTTCCATTTGTGTGCGGCAATAGAATCCGTCGAACCATGAAACTCTGGAGCCTTCAACTTCTGGTACCTCTCTACCAAACAAAGCCAAGCCTCCTGCTCAGCCATTCCATCATCAACTGGAGGTGGTGGTGCAACTACTGGTGTCCTCTCTGGTATATCCTCCCTAATGGGAGTTCCCTGTCGAACCTGATCTGCTAATTGCTCCTTAATAGCCGCCAAACGAGTTTCCAAGGGCACTATGAGATCCACTAAGTACTGCGGAGCCTGCTGTGGCTCGGGCTCACTATCATTCTGCTCAACTCCCTGAGCACGAGTAACTCGGCGTCCACTACCTCTTCCTGATATCTATAATTCCAAAATAAAGCTTATTACACAGTAAATAGGATCTCAAGCATGAAGGATAATAACATATACTAATAAGTAAATCATATCACATATATCTCATATCATGCTTTATTATTCAAAGCAAATAGATCATAAAAAAAATTTAGATTTTCCACGTACATATATAGTACGTCCTCACTCATACTAAGGATTCCTAGCGGACTGTATATATGATCCCTAGTAAACTCTATGCTAACTCCACAATATAACACAGGAATGATCCTAAGGATATTGAAACTAGAGCTCTGATACCAACTGTGACGCCTCAGGGTTCGCACAAGGCTACAGTCCCAGACGAAACCCGGATTGTCAAACCTGCTAAGCACCACCCACCATGCTACGATATGTTTCACCATCACAATCACTATCTCTCTAGTGGAAACAATAAATAGGTGAATGTACAGACAGGTAATAAAAAAAGAAATAGGCAACACTTGATATATACAGAAGAAATATGAGAAATATCAATAATGAGCCCAACTGAAATAGAATAGAAATATCTCTGAGTATAAACTGGATCTCAAATACAATGAGTCAAATAAACAAAGTCTCACAAAAGCTCCCAACTCTAAACTAAAATACCAATCTAGAGTCTGAAAATGATCAACTACATTTGGAGTTCTGTAATAACTACAAAGTATAATAAGTAGCTAAATGGACAACTAGAACGTCCCATCAACCTGCGACTTTCCGTGCGCCAGACTCGCTGCCTGAAAGAGGGGAAACAACGAGCGTCAAAGAGCTAGTGAGATCATCACTACCTCTCCCCAAGGGAAGGGGTAGGAGTATATAGAAAATAGAGTCAATACATACATATATCAAATCATTCATATAGCTTTCTATGAATGAAAAACAAATAGTCAGGGAAACATACTCAAATCTCCAACATAAAGAATAAATACCTCATCTCGAATTACATCCGAGTAGCCTGCTCTAATATAAGAGGATGCCAACTAAACCCAAACGAATATAACTGTCGTCCATAACGGGTGTGCCAAAATCTCAAAGGAAATACCCTACTCGCGGGTAATCTATCATGGAAGTAAAACTTACAACTGATCAAATATCTATGTGTGCATCATCTTGTACTATAGCGATTATCTTGTAGTGCTCTTACTCAATTGATCTGCGGCAATAGGATTTATTATCTCTCTATTCCGGATACATGTAATAACGTTACTATTGTAATACTCTTACTCAATCGTTCTACGGCAAATAGATTTCATCTCCCTATTTCCGGATACGTGAAATATCAAATACTAGTCTTGTGTATTTATCAAATCTAACTTGTGACAAAAGTGTGTTAATTCAACACAAATTAAGCATAAGTGCACATATCTCGATGTATGTGTCCACATCTGAAGTTCACCATCATCTCAAGTGTTTAACAAGTCTTAACATTATAGTTAATCATCACAAGGTCGAGAGAAACGCTCGACAAACCAAAATCAAACCAAAACAATGCATAGGCCAACATCAGACTAGCGGTCGATCGTCACGGTCGACCGCAACGGAATCCAGAGGCTACCCAAGTCTCTGTCCTGCACGCGGTCGACCGTGACGGTCGACCATGAGCCAGATTTCTAGTTTTCTCCAGATTATCATGTGTCGTGTTCACATCATGTTTTTGTGATTCAAACATGGTAAAAACTTCATGAATCTTGCATACAAACATGTTACAGTAGATAGAAATATTTGGAATCAAAACCAACATATATAACCATATTTTATGCAATAGATTTATATTCAAAACCCTAAAACATGGATAAAAGCTCAAAACGATGAATCAAACTTCTTTCTTCAGATTAACCACGTTTTAAAATCATCTTCAGATCTTAAATACATTTGTAAAATCCGTTCTCAACCTTTTTAGCTTGAAAAGGCCTAATCTTTATACATATAATACAAAAGAGTTGTCTTTTATTCATAATCTAGTCGTTTAGGTTCTACAAAACATGTTTAAATCTCTAAAAAAACGTTTTAAAAACTGGGAGGGGGTTAGTAGAGATGATACTTGCCTGAGATTGTCGAAAAACATTTTAGAAGAAAGGTTGAAAGAGATCTCCACTCCAAAAGCCAAACACCATGAAAAATCCAGCTCAAAAGCCTCCAATCTTCTCCAAGAAATCAAACTAGGGTTTGGGGGTTTTAGTGGCTGTTAGGGTTCTTAGGAAAACTAGGAAAAACATGAAAAACTCATATATATATATCAAGGAAAATGAATATGGGTTTAGAAATCCGAAACCAACTCAAAACAGGGGAAACAACTCTCTACAGGTTTCGCGGTCGACTATGGCGGTCGACCGGCTGCGGTCGACCATGGCGGTCGATCGGACTGGGCATTTCCGGTTTTTCATGAATTTGGCTATTGTGCATGATTCGACTCTTTTCTCTCTCATGTATGAACTCGTTCATACTCAAAACACATGGTATTATACTCATATACCATTAAATGATATTTATCATACTAAATATCCATATATCATAATTAATCTCATATTAATATATCATTCAAAAATTATCAGGGTTTTACAAAGATGCTGCTTATGCTCGGCCTCCGATTGCTAGTAGATAAGGGTGTCATCGATGAAAACAATCACGAACTGGTCCAAGTTTGGAGGAAAAATCAGGTTCATCAATTCATAAATATTGTGGGTACATTGGTTAGCCCAAATGGCATAACAAGGAACTCAAAAGTCACATATCGAGTCAGAAAAGCAGTCTTAGGAATATCCATCTCTCAAACCCACAACTGGTGATATCTAGATCGAAGATCAATTCTTTGAGAAATATTGCCCTCCCTGCAACTCGTCAAATAAGTCATAAATCCTCTATAGTGGATACCTATTCCTGATGGTGACCTTATTCAACTCATAATAATCGATACATAATCGAAGGCTGTCGTCCTTCTTCTTCACGAAAAGGACCGGTGCTTCCCATGAAGAATGACTCTGATGAATAAAACTCTAAGCAAATAGCTCCTCTAACTGAGTTTATAGCTCACTTATCTCAGTAGGTGCCATACAATAAGGTGTGCAGGAGATCGGTGTTGTGCCCGACTACAATTTGATACAAAACTCAACCTCTCACACTAGAGGTAATCCAGGTATGTCCTGAATGACATCCTGATACTCTAAGATCACTCTGGTCTTGCTCAAATCGACACCCCGATACCGTAATATCACCACCTCGACGTATGCCAGAAATGACTCCGCGAATGGGTTGCTCTATGAGGTCGCTACAACTAACTCGGACCTATCGGACGCTCGCAAACTAACTGTTTTCACAAAATAGTCAATACTAACATAGTAGGAGGATAGCCAATCCATACCAAGAATTACATCGAGCTCAGACATACGCAAGATGATCGAATCGACTATGAAGTTAGACTCTTGTACGCTGATAACATATCTCCTACAGATACTCTCTAATAGTGACACATCTCCTAAAGGAATAGAAACTGACAAATGGATGTCTAGGGGATGTGTAACTAGCTGAAGTCTATCCGTGAGAACATAAAAAGGAATATGAAACTCCTAAATCAATGAGATAAAAGTTGGAAAGGAGTTCACAAAGAATGTACCTTCCACTATGGCCCCGTTCGCATCATGATCACACAGTACACTTCGTAAACTCGATCGGAAACTACAGCCAGATGTGCTAAAGGCTCTGTAATATCTGGAACTATATGTCCCTGTGGTAAATCCTAAAAAGCATGCACCTAACTCTCGATCCTCGGAACTGATGGTGGTGCTTCTAGTCCCTATTGCTAGCCTTGGCTTTGTTTATGGTGCTTACCCTGACCCTTGCCCTGCTGGCTTCCCGCTAGTACACTATGACACTCTGCGGCTCAATGACCGAACTTGTGGCAGTGAAAGCAAGCACCACGAAATCTATGCTATTTCGACACTCTCTGGTCCTGCTGTGATTTCTAACCATTGTCCTCCTGTTGGTGCGCTACGACAGTCCCTAGCTAGATGTCCATACTTGTGGCAACAGTAACAAGTTCCTAGAAACCTACGCTGATCTGATGCTTTCTGATCTCGTTGTCACTCCTGGCAAGCACCTTGTTGCTGCTACTGGTGATCATTCAGACGAGGTTCACTCTGCTCCTGAGGTCCTCCAGGTCCTGTAAACAACCTTTTTCCCTTGCACTTATCCCTGAATTGTTTTGCTTTAGGTATTCTAACTTGCTCTGCGGTTCTATCAACAACTGGTGGTGGTAATAGTATAACTGTGGGTGATGCCTCTGTAATAGGCAAGGCTGGTGTGACTGGTGATGGAATTTTAGATGAAAGTATTGTTGGCAGAATCTGGTTTGCCATTTGTTCCTCTAGTGCTACTAGTCTAGCTGCAATTGGCGCTATGAGGTCGATTAGATAATGTGGAGCCTGTTGCGGCTCAGGCTCTAGCTCAGCTTGCCCAGCTTGTTCTGACATCTATAATTTCAAGAAAAGAGCGTATAAAACACAGTAAATGAGACCTCAAGCAAAATAATGTAACATATAACAACAAGTAAATCGTAGCACATATCATTCACGTAAATACTTTTCAATCAAGGTAAGATAGTTATCATTAAAAAAATATCGTAATTTTGAGTTTTATATATATATATATATATATATATATATATAAAGTGAATATATGGTGACACCCTATGCTCCCACCTAAGGACGCGGACGAGAATCACATCATTTCCTTTTTTGCGATCCGCTCCGTTTAACTTGATCTATACGTTCTTAAACCCAAACACACTAATTTTGGGGTGAACACGTTGTGTTTTGACCATTCGTTGAGCCGTGCAAAAAGTTCTATTCATTC
>BQKN01055348.1:0-12324 GCA_022839385.1 Asparagus kiusianus | reverse complement strand
TGGAGTGAAGCAACATATAATTCAAGTTAAAGATCAAGTTCAAGCTTCATCCGCACGTGTACCAAGTTGAGCTTCAATGAAGATCAAGATTGCTTGGGTAATGTAGTTTAGGGTTTTATATTATGTGTGCTAGATACTCTAAGCTCAATATTACACACACACATTATATTGGTTTTCATGTATATATATATAGTTTCATATATACATATATGTTTTGGTTTCCATGTATATATATAGGTATATATATACATACATAGTTTTGAGTTTTCATGTTCATAAATATGAGATTACACATTTCATATTTATTATTGTGTTTTGGTTTAGCTATATAGATATGAAACAAATTTACATTCATATATATATTCATATGTTTCATACTCTATTGCGTTTTTGATAACATTGCATAAAATATGCAATTTTGTGAAAATATTGTCTTATTAGTTTATAGACTTCAATATTAGTTTATACATGTTTTACTAAGTCTATAACAACATTTCATAAGGTTTCAAAATGTTGTTTGAGTCAAAATATCAAAATATCAATTTTTAGGTTTTCATGTTTTTGAACATATTTGCAAAATGATGATATTTTTCATTTGGGAAGTCCTTTTTTGAAACCAGTCGTTGTAGCATGTTTATTATCATGTCTACAATCATTCCCCAAAGTTTTACATTTTTTGGAATTTGTTTGATATTTTTAAACAGCATTTTAAAATCAGCAAAACAGTTTTCTGGAATGTCAGATTTCAGTCGACCGTACCGGTCGACCGATCCTGTCTTCATATGCTCACTGGGCGACAGAGAGTCTGTTGGTCGACCTGTCCGGTCGACCAAAAGCTCCATCGGTCGACCGCACCGGTCGACCGACGATGGTCCAGAATGTTTTCTTCGTGTTTTTGCTCTCATCGGTCGACCGACGGAATTTTCGGTCGACCGACAATATGACCGTTAGACACTAACGGCTATTTTCCTGAGCTGATTTCTGGGGGCTTTGTTGTCATTTATCTTGGGGTTTTTGTTGAGATCTTGAGTGGGTATAAATACCCCATTGTTGATCTCTTCTTTGACTAATGAAAAGAAGTTTTTAAACAAGGGTTTTAAAAAGGGTTTAAGCTTATTTAAGCTTGTTTAAGGGTTTGGTTTAAAGCAGTGTTTGTTTTACAAGTGGAGAAGATCATCTACAGTGTTTGAACTTCATTTCAATCCTCCTCTCCAACTTGAATTTCAGAGAAGAATTCCTAAACTCTATTTCTAGCAATTTATTGTTTTATTCATAATTTCTACATGCTAGATTATATATGAGTTTAGTTGTTTTGATTTATTGAATCTCATTGTTACACACACCTATTTGAGCTTATTGTATTTGCATACATAGTATATTAGGGTTGTGAGAGATTGTAATATTGAGTTGTGCTTTAATTGTGTTCTCATCTATTGTAGAGAACAAATTTATATTTGTTACATTGTGAGTGTTGTAAGGTTTTCGGTGAGCTAGAAAACCGAGTGTGGTGTGAAGTTTTCGGTGAACTAGAAAACCGAGTGTGAGGAGTGACGTTGATCGGTGAGCGTTGAAAACCGATACTGTGAGGTGTAAACGTTGTTCGGGTGAGCGTAGAAAACCCGGTTATGATAGTGGATTTCTCCCCGGGAGTGGGGAGCGGAGACGTAGGACGGAAGGTCCGAACTCCGTGATCATATCTTGTGTTTGAGTGTGCTTTGGCGTTTATTCATACTTGTGTTTATATTTCTTGTCGCCATTGTCATTAGCTCATTATTTATATGATCCACTATCTAGTTCATATTGTTTACCCTTGTGTTAGTTTGTATATCCTTGCACATATCTTATTGTATATCTCTTTGTTAGGATATATTATCTTGTGCTAGTTTATATATCCTTGCATATATATTTCATCATATAGGATATATCACTTTGTGTATATTACATATTCTTGCCCATAATAGATTGTATACCTATCTTGCAAGAATATATTTGTTAATTAGTTTTAATTGGCATTTAATCGGATTAGATTAGCATAAGACCCTAATCACCCCCCCTCTAGGGTCTAATAATACCCCCATACCTAAACTTTTGCTAGTCCTCTAGCAAAGAAAATAAAATAAAATAAACCCTAACTCACTTTCACAGGAATCGCGGTTGTATTTAGCGCATACAACAAGTCTTTAAACCCCTAGGTTATCCTAGTGGATGAGTTGTAGTCCCGTGAGGGTTTGCAATGAATATACCCACAAAATTCGGTCAACTTGCCACATTAAAGAAGTTAGTAAATAACTAAATTTACTTGATAGTTGAAGCTAGTTATTACTCAAGAAAACATTTTTATATATGACTCTAATGTATATTTCCTAGAAAATCTTCTCATTATAGCAATACAAAGCCAAGCCAAACTTAGAAATTTAATTTAAAAGTTTTGAAAAGAACATGCTAACTCTTTGTTTAAAATAATATTCATGTTGTTTGATCTAAAATATTTTCCAAGACCATATATACATATATAAAACATTTATTTATATTTTTATTTATATTTTTTATGTTATTATTATTTTTAACTCTTTCTTCCTTGGTGATTTTTTTTTCTACTTTAACGGGCTTTCTAAGCGACCATTTAACGAGTTTTGGGCCAATGGATCCCAACCCAATTGGGCTTAGGTCATTAAGTATGGAAATACTCATTGGGCTTAATTACTCGATCAGCTTAGGCTTTATAAGATAGAATCACCTTGAATATAGAATCACCTTGAATTTAAGAGTTTTTTTTTGTGCCCATTTTTCGCATTCTTCTTTTTGTAATATTTTTTTTTATGTATATGTGTATATATTCTAAAAAAAATGTAAGTCAAGCCCCTTTGAAAAATTATTTTTAACTCTAAGCTAAGCATGTATTCCATTATTTTAAATAAAAATCTAAGTTAAGGCTTAAGTAAGGTATACTACTTTGAAAATCATTTCTTAAGAACTTTATTTAGAGTTATCATAAAAGGTAAACTTGAGTAAATAACAGATTGGAAAATTTAAAATTTATTAAATAAATCAATTATTACATAACTCTATCAATTTGGCAAGTGATGATATTTTTATAATTTTTTAGAAAAGGAAAAAAATGACAAAAATGCAATAAAAAATGTAAAACAAAGAGAAAAATTAACTAATTCCCACCACAACACCTAAATTTTGTATTGTCCTCAATGCAAACTCTATGATGCACAAAGTAAAGTAGATAATAAGTGAAACACTTACATTTGATTAGCTGATAAAAATCTGTAATTACCTTCGGTCTGAAGAGGATAGAATCAAAAATTTATTATTCTCTTCCTTTTCTTCTTTTTTTTTTGTTTTTTTCTTTTACAACTGAACAAGAAACTCTCAAATGAGAGAAGAATAAATTCTTTTTATTATTTTGAAATAAACAAAACAAATAATGTGGAATGAAGTATTCAACACGAAGAACTCATATTCTACATTGAATCCTACCTTATTGTTAAAAATTCTTCCCCGGATTTTAAATAAATTCAGAATGATATAATCAATAATGTGAAATTCCAAGTATTTCGGGGTGTTCAATGATTCTTGCAACAAAGTAAGGTAGGTATTATTGGTGTCATGCATTTTGCATTTCTTAATGAACTTAGACTCTTGTACTGTGAGTTTTTGTTTTCTAACAACCAATTCTTTTGTAGAGTTCTGAAAATTTGGTTGTTGATTATTCTCCAAGAATCTAAGTTCATCAAGAAAGAGTTCTTTAAAATTTAATTCAAAGCAGCAAATGTTTAACACGGTTTTATTATTCTCAAAGACCTGATCTGCTTCTTCTAAAAACTCTAACTCTCCATCAAAAATTTCCTCAAAACTCAAATCAGACTTTTCTTCTTCTTTTTCTGATCTTTTCTGAATGTAATTTATTTCTAGAGGCTGATTATTTGGCTGGTCACCTGGATTAAAAATATTGAGATCAGCAGTCAAATTCCCAAAGGACAGCTTCATTTGACCAGTTCTACAGTTGATGAGAGCATTAGAAGTGGCTAAGAATGGTCGTCCTAAGATGACCGGTGTCTGTCCTTTGGGATTGGAAACGGACTATGTTTCCAAGACTACGAAATCTACTGGAAAAATAAAATCTCCAACCTTAATCAGAACATCCTCTAACTCACCCATAGGGACCTTGACAGATCTATCAGCCAACTGCAAAGTGCAGTGGGTTGGCTTCAGTACACCTAGACCCAATTACTAGTAGACTGAATATTGAAGCAAATTGACACTGGCCCCTAAGTCTAAAAGCGTCTTATAAATGTGAGTATTACTAATAACACATGAAATGATAGGAGAACCTGGATCCTTACATTTCAAAGGTATGGGATTTGAGAGCATATCACTGATATTGACGGCTAAAAAGACTTTCTTTGGAACATCTATTCTCCTCTTCTTAGTGCATAATTCTTTCAAAAATTTAGCATAAGATGGAATTTGTTCAATTACATCTAAGAGGGGAATATTGACCTTAACCTGCTTGAATGTTTCTAGGATCTTCTCCTCTTGAGGGAGTGTTTCTTAGGCCTGAGTCTATCTGGAAAAGGCGTAACTGGTCTAAACCTATCAAAAGCAGGCTCAGGTTCGGGTTCAGGTTCTTGGTCATCTGAGGAGGGTGATTGTTGAATAGATTCATCAGAAGGAGAAGGAGAAGGAATTTGTACTGGATCAAGAGTTTGACTTGGAGGAGTTCTTACTTGATTATCGACCTGTCTACCTGACCGAAGTAAATGGATTGCATTCACTTGGGCTTCATAGGATGAACTGCATCCTGTGTCCTTAGGGTTGACCACGGGTTGACTCGAAAATTTCCCTTTCTCTCTTTCACTCATAGCACTAGCTAGTTGTCCAAGCTGGGATTCTAATCTAGCTATAGCTTGAGTGTTGGAATTGAGCATTTGTCCAGTTGATTGCATAAAGGAATTCAGAGTGCTGGACGTTTGAGTCAACATATTCGTGGTTTGAGTGGAGGCCTTAATTATGGTTTCCAAACCCCTTTCTAAGATATTGAGACGTTTATCCTGATCTGGATTGTGAGGAGTCTGAATTACAGCTTGATGAAGAGGAGACTGATTTTAATACAGCAGATAGGGTTGTTGATATTATGGATGAGAATTGAAAGGAACTGTGTTTCCCCTAGGAAAATGTTGGGTCGAAGCGGGTGTAAAGTTTTGAGTTCCGAGATAATTTTCTTGATTCCATGCAACGTTAGGCTGACTTCTCCAACCTTGATTATAGGTTGGAGAGAATTGATCATTTGCAGAACGCTGGAATGCAGCGTTGACCTGTCCTAATGGCTGATTATTTCCTAAGAGATGACATTCTTCTGAAATATGAGATGGTGACAAACAGTTGTGACATCCTGAGGCTGAAACTTGATTGATTTGAGCCGGGGCTCTTTCCTTGATTTCTAAAGCTTCTAACCTGCGCATGATTGTGGCCATCCTAGCTTCAGATGCAATGTTCGACTCTAAGGAAATACCATTGGATTTGGGTTGGGAAACTGATGACACTCGGTCATCACAGTGTTCCCATTGCATGGTTTTTTCAGAAAGACTCTCTAAAAACTCCCAAGCTTCATCAGCGTTTTTCCTCATGAAATCCCCGTGGCACATTGATTCTAAGGAAGTTTTTGCAAAATAATCTAATTCTTCATAAATTATTTGGCATAATCGCCATTTTTCTAAACCGTGATGAGGACATTGGATGAGAAGATCTTTAAACTAGTCAAAATACTTCCAAAAGAGTTCTCCCAAGATAATCTTAAAATTCATGATACTGTTTCTTAGCTTCACTGTTTTATGGATAGGAAAAAATTTCTTAAGAAAAACGGTGATAAATTCCTCTCACGTAGTGATGGAATTTACGGGTAAGCTATACAGCCATTTTTTTGCTTTGTCTTTGAGAGAAAATGGAATAAATCTAAGTTTAATCGCATCTTCTGTTAATTCTCTCATTTTTATCATAATACATGCTTCCTCAAATTCTGAGATAAAAGTATATGCATCTTCTGTTTCATTTCTAAGGAATTTGGGAAGCATGTTTATGTAATGCGGTCTAAGCTCAAAATTTATTCTATTTGTTTCGGGGAGCCTAATGCAAGAGGGATTGCATTCCTAATGGGATAGCACATATCATGAAGAATGGGTGGATTAGGATGCTCTATTTCTATGATTGGTTCAAAGCGAATTAATCGACATGTATTATCCCTAATCCACTGTTGCATACACCAAAACTATTTCTTTTTATTTTTTATTTTTTATTTTTTATTTTTATTTTTTTTATAAAGAAAGAAAAAAGTTAGTTTCTTTTATGAGAAGAAAAGGATAAAGAAAAATCCCAACTAAAACAAATCAAAGCAATCACTTTTCAATCACTCTAATTCTAGGCTTTAGCCTAACTCACTAGACCAGCTCCTAACCAAAAACTTCTACAGTGAAAAGATTAAAGTTTTACCCAGGTAATTATCTAGGTAAGGATAGTACTAGAGGGTGATCAAAGATCAATTAAGTACCTCTTTCCTTGCGGAGCGCTTTACGCAACCCCTAAACATGTCCTTAGACACCAACTAATCTGAGAAAACTTAAACCGATTCACTTAAGGATTTCTTATTCCTTATTAAGCTCGAATCCTTAGGAGCCAACGTCTAATGAGTTTTATTAGGCTTGGGTAGTGTAGTGAGGAATTAGTGATTTTTGGGCTAAGGAAATGGTGATGAAATCCCTCACCTTATCTTGATTATAGGGTTTTTGCCCTTAAAAAATATTTTTAAGTGTGTACCAAATTAAGATGCTCAAATCACTTGGTGAATTCCTACACTATATGAAATGCAACCCTAAAAATTAAAATCGACTAAAAAGGATGATAAAAAGAAAATCTTTATATATTTTTATTAGGGTTAACAATCAAACAACTATGAGAAGGGGAACATTGTTTGAGTTTATTATCTTGTTAGTTAATATCCAAGTGAAAGATGGATTTTATTATGGTCAACAAAAATAAAATCTTTTTTTAAATCCTAATTGTCTCTAATTGTGAAGCTAACTAAAAGGGGTAGAACTAAAAATTCTAGAAAGAAGACTTACCCGAAAGCAAATTTCCAAATCCTAGTTCTTCAATCCGCGTTCTTCAAGCTCCAAGCGTTTCCTTCACAATAAACACACAAGTTAAAGAACCATAATTATTAAAACCTACTTAAGCACCTTCCCCGGCAACGACGCCAAAAACTTGATGCGGCATAAACATGTACCAAAAAGGTTGCAAGTGTACAACCGTGTTAAGTTATAGTATAAAGATATCGATCCCACGAGGAAGGTGTTTTTGTAGGAGAAAATATAAAATCGGTTCTTATGTTGTGTGCGTGAAAAATAGGGGTGATGAATAAATATGATTGTGGAGAGATAATGAGAGTGAAAGTGATAGTGTGTAAAGCGGCGCAAAATGTAAGTGAGAGTAGATGTGACAAAGAATGAGTGTGATCAATAAGGCAAGAAGAAAAAAAAAATCAAGAAACAAATAAAAAGTCAAGAATGAAGAATAAAATTCAAGAATAAAAGAAAATGCAAGAAATTAAAGATTATGGATTCAATTATAGATATGTGTAATCTACAATTGAACCCACTTCTTAGAAAATGGTGATTCCCTAGAAGGTTCTAGCCTAAAGGCAAATAAAAAAAAAAAAACTAAACCCAAGAGGATTCTAGCCTCAAGGTGAATAGTATAAGAAATTAAAATCTAACTACAAAATAAATTACAAAATCTAAACTACAAAATAAACTGTAAGAATTAAATGCAATGAAATAAATCTACTCTATAAGCATGAAATAAATCTAAGGCAAGAGGGTTCTAGCCTCTTGGCTATTTAACAAGAAAATAAAATCTAACTACAAACATAGAAATAAATCTAAATTAATAAGCAATAAAAAAGAAATAAAAGAGAAATACAAACCTTCAAATAATTCTTCATCTTCATCATCCAACAAAGAGAAGAAGAGAAAAATTTAAAGTGGTGAAAAAATTATTTTATTAATTGTAACAAAAAGTTATAAATTTGGAAGGCCTTCTTAATTAAGAGTAGCCCTCCTCTCCAAAAGGAGTTACAAAAATTTTTGACACCTCTAACCCCTCACTCTCTACCTCTATTTATAGTAAACATCAGTGAATGAGAGCCATTGAATTGAATTCTTATCCAAAAATAACAAATTTCAGCCTTAGATTCGTAACTAACTGTCCAGTGTATCTATACCTACATCGATAGGTGTACCGATGCTGGCATCGATATAGGCATCGATGCCCCCATCGATGCAGGCATCGATGCCTGCCTCTCTTCTTTTGCTGTCCGTAAAATTCCTTGTTGTTTGCTTTTGGGCTTTGGACTTTGGGCTTTGCTTAACTTTTGGGCTTTTGGATAATTTGGAAATTGATTTTCCAATGGGCTTCTTTGCTTCATTTCTTCATTTAATCAATGGGTTTTTGTTAAGAGATTGGAGTTTAAGATTTATTCTTCATTAACCTGCAATTAAAAGATAAAAACAATTATTAGTGGTATATTTATTCATATAAAATAGATAATGAGGGTATAAAATTATAATAAAATGTGATTATCACGGTTCAATACGTATCGAGTCATTTTCGTCCCCCACTTCTCTCCAAAATAGTGAATCCATCCATAACATATGAACTTCTTAATGGGGAGTTCTCTTCCCAACGCAGCTAACCTATTCTTTACAGTATTTGCCTATGTCGCCTTCTCATTTTGAGGTAGATTATCTTGATCTAAAACACCAGCGTGAAGTCCTCGCACAGAAGCTCTGTCACTAGAACCTGGGGTGGCCTCTCTACCAATGAAACCACAATGAACATGTTCGTGGTTTTCTGTCAGTCTCCAAAACATCTCCCGATCGACTGTCAGATTTCTGAACTTCAAAAGGGAATGATCCCGAGGAATCCAGGGTAGATATAAGAATGACGACCCACTCCCATGCAACCACTGTGCAGATCTGCAAGAAATAATTTTTGGGTCCTTTACAGAATCATCAAATAGGAAATCTGGCTTCCTCACACACTGGTTTGAGTCATGGTCTGAAATTAAAGCCGCGTCCGTGATCAACCGTCACAGACACGACAACTACCTCGTCGTATCAACTTCATTGCTCCTTCTCTATAATCCAAGTTGAACTGGGGAGATGATTCAACTAATGGGATTTCTTCATAGTAAGAGTGGGTGGTACTACTTTGAACCGTGACCTCACTAGCGGGGAGGATTATAGAAGGAAAATGAACTGACAATGAAGAAGTACACATAAATTGCGTAAGAATAGTCTTATTCCATAAGATAGAATCACCATCTCGTAACAGGTGTGACGATTTTTATTTACCACACGTGTAAAAGAGATATGTGTTACTAGGCCTGTCCATCCGGGCCGGCCCGGCCCGGCCCGGCCCGGAAATCCGGGCCCGGGCCGGGCAAAACCGGGACCCGGACCCGGGCCCGGGTACCCCGGGCCGGGTCCGGGCCCGGGCCCGGGCCAGACCGGGCCGGGTTCCGGGCTGGCCCGGGTTTTTTTAATTTTTTTTTTATTTTTTTTTTCCAAACTTTTTTCCAAACTTTTTAAATGTTATTTAAATTATAAATTATAAAAAAAAGACAATAAAAATAATAAAAACAATAATTTTATTAATTACTTAAAAATTAAAATGACATAAATTACAAATAAGAAATGATAAAAACAAATTCTTTATTAATAATTGATAAATCAGTTACAAATTACAAGTACAAATTTATTTTGGAATTAATCGCATCACAATAGATAAGTAAATCCCAACTAGGTTGGCACCTACTCACCTATATCACTATCATTTGCAATTATTTCCAAAATAATTCTTTACAAATTTTAAGCTAAGATATAAAAACTACAATCTATTCTTTATATCTATCTGCTAGTCCCAATTCTTCAAATTTATCTTCAATTCCAGCCAACCGATCGATGCCTTGCGTTCGCTTCTCGTACCTCCACCAATCTTGTAGGCACATCACCGCTTGTACGGTATACGGATCCAAGCATGTCCTGTGATCGTCGATCAAACGACCTGCTGTGCTGAAGGCGGATTCCGAAGCTACCGTCGAAACCTGCACTGTTAGTAAGTCACGAACCATGGTGGAAAGTATAGGATATGAAACTGATCCATATACTTTCCACCATTGCAAAATATCTAAAGCATTTCCTTGACATCTAACTAAAGAAGCAGAAAAATATTCATCTATTTCAGAAACCTCTGATGATGACGATCCAAGTCCAGTTCCACCAGTTAGCTCAGCTACCATTGCATACCTATCAAAACTTACACTTTTACCTCGGGCTCGGGATGAGCTCGAAGAAACAGAAGCTGTAGACTGTTGTGCAGCTACACCATGTCTAGTTGCATACTCATCATATAAGGTTTGAAAATAATTTCTAATAAGTAAATGATGAGTAGTAGCATTCAGGGTGGTTCCATCATCTAACTCTATAACCTGTCCACCATACAATGATTGTAACAAACTTCGAAGGCCAATATCCTTCAAGCATGGATCAATAAGAACCCCCAAACCAAAAATATGAGGAATAGGCCTAAAGTACTTATTAAATTTTCTCTCCATTTCAAAAACTATAGGTCCAAAAGTATCATCCAAACGATATTTATCAAAAAAATTTTGAATATTTAAAATTTGTAAAGCAGCTAAAGTAATGGTTGGATAATAACAGCCAGATAATAACATTGTAGCATCATAAAAAACTTGTAACATTTCATTTAAATTACATATAACTGTCCATTCATCTTCAGTTATTCCATAAGTGCTACCAGAACTAGAACTAGAAGCATAAAAGTTTATAAAATCAGTTATAATGTCTTTATATTCTATTGCTACACTTAACATTGCATATGTGGAATTCCACCTATGGTCAACATCTTTTGGAATTAGTCTAGGCTTTACATTTTTTCTTTTACAAAATTGTTTCCATCTTTTAAGTCTTTGTTCAGAAGCACTAATCATGTAAGCAACTGTTCTAACCTTTTCTATCATTGGTTTAATTTCAGTAAATGCACTTTGAACAATTAAATTTAAAATATGACAGATGCACCTAATATGAAAAAGATCACCATGACATGGCAATGATAAAGATGATCTGATAAACTCAACAGCTACATTGTTATTACTTGCATTATCTAGTGAAAGAGAAAATATTCTTTCTGAAATTTCTAATTTCATAAGTTCTTCAATTATTAAATTTGAAATATTAGCACCAGTATGTGACTCTTCTATTGCAATAAAAGAAACAACTCTTTTAAACATTTGCCAATTTTCATCAATCCAGTGTGCTGTGATACATAAATATCCATTTTATGCTCTAGATGTCCAAATATCAGAAGTTAAAGAAAATCTACATTTTAAATTTTTAAAATAAGAAATTATTTTTTCTTGTTCCTGCTGATAATATTTTAAAATATCACGTTGGCAGGTTTGACGAGAAAATTTTTTAAATGCAGGATAAAAACCATCTCTAAACATATCTTCAAATTCATCATCTTCTACTAATTTAAAAGGAAGGTTTTTAAGAATGATAAACCTGATTACGCATTTCCTGGCCCTGGCAGCGTCATAGTTCCAACTACCGAGACTACCAGAAGAGGAGGATTGAGAAATCATGGATTGTCGGATATCACCTTGGGGAGTCTGGCCTTTGTTGTGTTTATCTAAATGGCGTTTGAGGTGGTTGGTGCCGCTCTTATGATGAGCTTGAAAAATCTTGCCGCACAAAGCACACTTAGCCTTCTGGGTGAGGATCCTACCGTGCTCATCCTTGGTGACGTCGATCTTCTCGTAAAAATTCCACACATCGGATCTTGGCCGTTTAGGAGCTCTTGATGCAGATTCGTCGCCACCGGATTCGGGATTAACTTCGGTAGGAGGACTCATAGTAGGAGGACTCATAGTAGGAGGACTCATTTCAGGATCGGGAGATATGTTTTGCTCTTCATAATCGGATCCGGAAGCCATTTGATGAAAGGATTAGAAAGTATAAATAAGAGAGTATAAGAGTATAAGAGAGAGTATAAGAGTATAAGAGAGAAGAGATGAGTTTTTGGTGTGAAGAAAACAAATGAAAACCCCCCTCTATTTATAGAACCAGCCTAGGGGACAAATGACCAAAATAACCTCACAAAATAGCCGTTTTTTGACCGTTTATGGGGGCAAAATTGACAATAGGGCAAATCTGCCCGTTTTGGCCGGGCCGGGCC
>BQKN01055346.1:15175-25380 GCA_022839385.1 Asparagus kiusianus | reverse complement strand
ACGAGGAGTAAGGAGTTCTTCATCAGTCTCCTTCATTCACCCCCTTCCATTTCCTTAGTGCTGCCCATTAGCGGTGACCACTAAGAAGAGCTAGTGTCTCGTTTTAGCCGAGACATAAGCTTATAACTTCTAGATCTCACGCGGATCGACGAAGTTCTGTTTCTATATCCCTTCGCGGATAGACGAAACTCTGCCGGATTATACCGGAAAGGATCTTGAAGAGTCGGCGGTCCACGGATATCGACGTCCCCGTCACAGGCCAACAACCCACGCAAGCGAGACCGAACCAAACCGGGCTCTCGTGTTTATTTTCGATAAAGTTGTAATATCTCTTGTTTTCATTTTAAACTCTGTTGTAACGATTGAAGTTGTAACAGATACCAAAGCAATGAAAACAGCAACTTTTGAAGGAAACAAGCTGGCGACCACAGTGGGAGATCCCACTTCTAGTTTCAAAAATAGAGCATATGAAAAATTGAGTATTCAGAGATGCCCTCGTTATTCCCAATAAAATTGCCCGATAACAGATCGCTTCGTCTAAAGCACGCCCCGCTCGTTCCGCTCGCAACAATCCAATTAATTCTCCAGGTAAAAAAACATTAGACATTCCATCTTCTGAAACCAACACTTTTGATGTTACTTGCCGTACAATAATCTCTATATGTCTATTATGGATCTGGACCCCCTGGGATCGATAAACCTTTTGGATCTTATTAACCAAAGAGATACGACTTTGGGCTATGGTTAGCTCGGCGCCAATTAAGAATCCCCAAGGAATTCCAAGAATTCTTGGTATACGTTCGTTCCAACCTTCAACTCTCCTTTCAAGGTTCATCGATATTGAACCAATTGAACGCACTTCTAAGATTTGTTCCACTTTTGGAAGACCTTGCGTTATGTCACCAGATCGGGATTTTTCATATATAAATGTAACTAATGTATCTCCTTCAGAAAGGGTTTGCCCATAATGTCCATGAACAGTCGCTCCTGGAGTGGCCAAATAGGGCTTAGCTGATCTTATAATTAAGGAGTCAACATGAACAATTAAAATTTGGCCAGATTTTTTTATGTGTGGTCCATATTTAACTAGACATATATTTTCACAAAGAAATTGTCCAATGCTAATTATCGTAGATGTCTCTTCACAATAATTGTGATGTAGAAAGCACCAATTTAAATGGAATGGATTCAAAATGATATTATTGCACGGACTGGGATTTAAAATCCTCCTATTTTCATCTATTAAACAGTAT
This sequence comes from Asparagus kiusianus, assembly GCA_022839385.1. Taxonomy (NCBI): domain Eukaryota; kingdom Viridiplantae; phylum Streptophyta; class Magnoliopsida; order Asparagales; family Asparagaceae; genus Asparagus; species Asparagus kiusianus. The sequence continues at coordinate 24,127 of BQKN01055346.1, read as the reverse complement.
TTAAGTACTTCAAATACGTGGAAAGTCTGTTTAAAATTGTCAAATAGCCAATATTTGTTTAACAAGATCTGATTATGAGTTATTAAATGGTAAGATGAATAAAAGTTCATTATTTTAGGTACAATAGTACCTAAGGGGCCCAACAAATCCCTAATTGGAGTTATGGGATTCGATTCTTTTGCCACATTGTTATATTTCGAACCGTTGAATGGACCAACTCGAAAACAATTGAATGATGACAAAATTCTCAAAGATTGGCATTCCTTATTTCGATTCAATAACGTACCAATAGTTCCTTGATGCTGGGTAACTAATGGAATCCTCGTTTTGGAATAAAAATGATTGATATTGGTGCGACCTAATCCATTAGTTGGAATCAATCCCGAACCCGCCGTATGATACCTTTTTCCGGTATATGAAATAGTACACTTGACTAACTCAATTCTTATGAAATCGCGAATCAGATCATTTGCCCTTACCTCAACAAAGGAAGCATGAGCCTCTTCTATAGAACCCTTTTTTTCTTGGTCCCAATTCAAGACTAAGCAAGTCCGAACTAATTGAATATTTGTGTGATAAATTCCTCGAATTGACTTTCCATTTCCATAAAGGATATAATTGACAACTCTAAGTTGGACATTATCTTTTTCCTGCAAGAGATCCTGCGGGAAAAGTTTTGCTAAATTTATCCCATCAGCTATTTCATATGTGACTACGGGCCGAACCAAAACAAAATACTTTTTTTTGGTAGGTGTGATCCGTTGGACATAGATCCAATTTTTCAATTTTTTTTTGTGGTAATACCAAAATAGTATGAAATAGAGTACAATTATCATTACTCTCAGAACGTTAGTTCACGCGCGTTAACAATCCTCAAACGTGACAAAACTAGAGTCTAGAAAGATCAGTTCCATTTAGGACGTGTTTGTTTTATTTTCATAAATTTATGGACGGAGATGTTTGGTCGATAAACCATTTTCTTAGTTTTGCATGCGTTTTCTAGAAGTGTTCTGTTTGTTTAACCTTTACAGCAGGAGGAAAAAAGTGCACTTCCCCAAAAAATTGTTCTTTGGTATGCACAAACAAAGGGAACCAAAAAGGAAAAAGAGATAGCTTGTAAAAAGAAGGTTAATTGTAATATCTCTGCACAATATTTAATTACTAAAATAGTAAGTTTCCAGCAGTTTCCGCTCAAAAACCTCTGATTTCAATATCCCATTGAATTTACAGGAGTCAAATTTATCATCTCTATGGGATTAGATCCCGAGTTATTGCGAAACAAAAAAAGGAAGATTATATTATGGAAGTCAATATTCTCGCACTTATTGCTACTGCGCTGTTCATTCTAGTTCCTACGGCTTTTTTACTTATCATCTATGTAAAAACGGTCAGCCAAAATGATTAATTTGAATGAAACTTGAATTCTTAGTTCTTATCAATCATTCAAGAAACGAAAGAAGGGATTCAAACTCTAAGTCTTAAATGAAATGATTGGGCTGGAATCAAAAGTATCTTATTAAGTATTTAATCTGGTGTGGTAGAAAGAACTATATATCTAGATATATAGTTCTTTCTACCACACCTGCTAGTATTGTATACTATTTTTTAGTATTAAATTACAATATATATGTACATATATTAGATGTACATATAGATAGTAGTACTCTAATTCTATTTCTTTTAGTTTTATTTCCCACCTTAAGATCTTAAGAAAGAAGTCATTGATTGAACAATTAACGGATGATCCGCAGAGTTAAGTTATACAGTAACTTCTTCGGATTTCTAAAAGAAGTAGAGCAGACCCTGCCTATTTTTCATGCTTAAACATGAGATGAGTCAAAAAAAGCATAAAAAATTTTCTAGGAGTCTAAAACAAATGTTAAATGTGTGATATGTGGGTCGCTCAACGTAAGAAAGATCTAATTTTATTATGTCTAGGACCTCTTTGGACAATCACTAATCACCTCGTTTCCAATAGAAATAAAATATGTATTGTCGTAATAGGGGAACGACTTTCTTTTAGAAAGGTAAAAGTAAAGAAAAAAAAAATAGGTATTAGTTTTTCTTATTGTAATATCTATAATTCTGATAAGAGCTGATTCACCAAAATGGAGAAAAATTAGGTTGGAAAAAATCTCCTATCATGCGTAGATTTGAGTTTCGAAATACAATTATGGTAATCATTCATTACTGTATTCCAGTACAATTTTGAAGACATTTTTAAGGCTTCGCAAAATAATCAATAAAGAATTAATACAGTTCGATTGAGCAATTAGCAGTGCCCCCAGCTCTAAAGTCCACTCCTTCCCCATACTACAAGTGAAAGGGAAAATGTAAAGACCACCATTAAAGCAGCCCAAGCAAGACTTACTATATCCATGTGAATTATGTCCCCTATTTCTATGAAGGAATTATTCTATTATTATTAATTAATAATCATAGTGGAATCAATGGCGCAGAGTCAAAATGGGATTATGACTTAAGACTATTGATGAACCAAACCAATTAAATAAATACACTCGTAACAAGTTTCTCTATTTTAAGGTTTCTGTAAAACTCAAATCAGGAAGCTTTAAGTACAAATATGATGATACACACGCCTTTTCCTTGGAAATATCAAAGGAATGGTTCTAATGGAGCATATAAGAATAGTAAGACCTATTATTTGTTTTGATCCCTAAGCAAAAAACATAAAAATATACCATCAAGATAGATAACTATCTATTAGTTACTTCTATTTCCTATTTGATCTAAGCTTCTTTCTGTGAAAGAATCAGGAGAACCCACCACTATTAATACATTCTTTTTTTTCTTTACTCTTTTGATACCAGACGGAGTCGCGAGACACTACTTAAATTTAATAAGGGCGACTTGATAGTCTTTCATATAATCTCTTCTTCAATTCTAGTAGCAAAAACGGAGTAACCTTTGGATACCGAGATTTTCGACCTTAGTTCTGAATCCCGGAATTGACCCTCCCCATTTATTTGATTCAATTGAAAAATCAAATGATTGGCCCGAACCGATAATAAGTGAGAATTGCTTCATCCCTATTGATACCTGTTTGGGTTACGCCCAGGTTTTTAGAAAAAAAATTACAGTCTTTTATAAAACCTATGCTATGGCTTATAAAAATAAAGTATCGAAACGCCTACTTAGTCCTTTGCCTCTGCTTCTTGCTCCGCAAGAATTCGTCGAATTAGACCGGCAGGATAAGAAAGAAGTCCAAAATCTTTTGTTGCTCAGGCGACACCCGGATTTGAACTGGGGATAAAGGATTTGCAGTCCCCCGCCTTACCACTTGGCCATGCCGCCAAATTCGATCCAAAATGGAGAAAAATATTATCCATATTCTATTACTAATTCTTTTTTTGTTTTTTTTTATCTTGAATCCCGTTGTACTTTTTTAATTAAAAAGAAATTCCTATTTTTTATTGGATCTAGTTTATATTATTCTCGTGGATTGATTGTATCTCAAAATATACATCGCTTAAATTAAAAGCATCCCCTATCCTTTCTAATTCTAAGGGGAGTAGAAAAAACGGATTTCTGGTCACAGACTGAAAAATTCAGGGCAAATTGGAACCATTAACAATTTACTTTGAATTAGTGAAAAGTTCTTCAATTTTTCTCTCCAATGAAATTTTGTTTCATTGAATGGCAAAAGAAAATAAAATTGATTTATGACTAATCAGTATTCATTTTTTTTTCAATAATAAATCCTTTTGCATTTCAATTATAACAACATATATGTGTATATGTAAACCCCAGACCAGAAATTGTTACTCAGATACCAAACCGAATCTCTCTCTTATGTACATATCCCTATAGAGAATCCTCCTATACTTTTACCAATTAACATCCTAGAAGATTTCACAAAACCTTTATCTCTTAGTTTTCGACTTTTCGGGAATATATTGGCTGATGAATTAGTAGTTGTTGTTCTTGTTTCTTTAGTACCTTTAGTAGTTCCTATACCTGTCATGTTTCTTGGATTATTTACAAGTGGTATTCAAGCTCTTATTTTTGCAACTTTAGCCGCGGCTTATATAGGGGAATCAATGGAGGGTCATCATTGATTAGTTTTCGAAATAGTCTTTTTTTTTAAGCTTACCACGATTGAGGCAATGCATGCTTGGGGTTCTTGGTTGGGGAACATAATAGATAGAAATACATATATATCTATGTATATACGACTAGAGTTGTAGGAGACAAGATAGACGATATTAGGAAATGGCAGATGGGTTAGGGGGGTCACACTAGATAAATGGAATGTCTATAAGTCCAGCCACAGTCCCTGTATATCTTTCGAAGAATTATTCTAGAATCTGATTCAATATAAAATGTAGGCGGTTTGCGTTATGAAAGAAACAAATGTATATGTGATATTAGATATATACTAGTTATATAGGGGTTATCCCTATCTATATTAATTATTAATTTCATTTTTTTTTATTCGAAGTTTTAGTTACTTCGACTCAATAGATTTTAGTGATCAAATAAGTAATAATTCATTGGTTGATTGTATCATTAACCATTTTTTTCTTTGGTGTGAGGAACCTATCATCATGAATCCACTGATTTCTGCCGCTTCCGTTATTGCTGCTGGATTGGCCGTAGGGCTTGCTTCTATTGGACCTGGAGTTGGTCAAGGTACTGCTGCAGGCCAAGCCGTAGAAGGTATTGCGAGACAACCAGAAGCAGAAGGAAAAATACGAGGTACTTTATTACTTAGTCTAGCTTTTATGGAAGCTTTAACAATTTATGGATTGGTTGTGGCATTAGCACTTTTATTTGCAAATCCTTTTGTTTAATTTCATCCTAGAATGAAAATGTAAAAAAGTACGTAACGTACTTTTTCTTATGTTATTAACTTGTTGCCGTTTGTTTCTGTGAATTATATCACTCCTACAATTATGTATTTGTTGCGACAGTACCCCGGGAAGGACTGATTTGAGGATGAGGAATTAGTGGATTCGCTCGCTTTCTTCCTTCCCGTCCTTAGTTTAGTACGATGGAATTTTGACTTTTCTTTTACGAAGTGTTTGAACAAAGGAGATATTTTGCAATTGACATGAGACCCAGGACCTAACTTAATAAGTATCTTATCGGAAACTTCAAAAAAAATAAGAAATTTTGTAATTCTCAAATTCAATAAATAGATTTAATCTACTCCCATTAAGAACCGGAAATTAAGAAAAAGAAATCGATAAAAAAGAACGACTCAAGTGATACAAAAAGAACTCTGTTCTTTGTTAGTCCTATCTATAAGAGGAGAGCATATGAAAAATGTAACCGATTCTTTCGTTTCCTTAGGCCACTGGCCATCTGTAGCCTAAGGAACATCTCCGAAAAAGATGTGGAGATCCCACATCTTTTTCCTTCAAAAATTGAGTATTCTATCGCCACGTGTTTCTCAAAACTGTGGTCATAGGGTGTGTATCAACCCCCGTGGGCAAATCAGTCGTACCACTCGGTAGAGGTCGGAAAACGCCCGAAGCCGTAGAAGCATCAGGCACATCGCCTGGTCCTATGGTTACACCTCTTTATTAGCCAAAATGGAAATTTAGGCAAGTAAAGAAAAGTAGGATCGGAGATATACCTGTGAATGAATCACTCCCGAAGAGTGGTCGCATAGGTCTTCCCGAAGTCTGTTCGGCCAACATATCGGCCAGTAATCCAGCATCGGGCCTCGAGAAGCCGGGAACAGGAGCAGGCTCCCATACCCCGAAGTCCACATCTGGAAAGACTCCATCCTCAGCTAGTTCTTCTCTGGCAGCATCTGCAAGACAACCAGAGGGTTGGAGAGATGCACAAAAGAGAAAGCAAAGCACAGGATATCCTTGAATAGAGATATACCTGAGTATGGGAGGGTGCAATCGACGCTGTTTGCCGGCTCCAGATCAATGTTCAGGTCAATGCCTAGGGAGCCATCATGAAGGGCGTCGCACATCTCTTGCATGAAGCAATCCATGCGGTCGGATTCAGGATATACCGGGTCCGAGGGAAGCTCACCTTCTTCAAAGATTCCTGAAATGCAAAGCATGATCATGAATCAAATCACCTCAAAGCAGCAAAAAAAAATATATATATTCAAAAGAGGTTACCTTCCTCACCACCGGCAATGTCGCTCAAGTCTATTCCACACGGACGCTGGTCGATAGGTGGTTTGTGAGCGGTCTTCTTCCTCTTCGAAGTACCAGCTCTCCTGGAACCCACAGGTCGATCATGCGCATGCTTACTACTCATAGTAGCTCGGTCCTCAAGCCCTGAGCCCGTGAAGTGAGAAGCAAGCGGCTCACGATCGCCAGTGGTTCTACCTGAAATGATAACGTTCATAAATACCAGCCGGATTCAAGAAAGGAAGTCGAAGGGTATGACAAACCTGCACCGAGTTCTTCTTGGTCGGTGGCCATATCCACAAACTCCCCCTCAGGAGTCCCGGCCTCATCATCCATAGGGAGAGACCCTGCATCATCTCTGCTAGAGAAAGAGGATTTACCACGTTTCTTCCTCTGCTTCTGAGCCACCTCAGCCTTAAGAGCAGCCATCATGGCAGCCTGCACTGAGCGATCAGACTCTAACTCTGAAAGGCTCCTCACACCGAGGAATTCATAGGCAGAGAGGAGCCACTTGCAACTGAGGGAAGTGATCATTGGCTTACGCCTATAAGAGGGAAGAGCAAAGCGGGCCCCGGTGCAGCCCGCCATGGTCCACAACCACGCTCGCACGCCGTCAACTAGTCCTCCCTCAACCCTCAAACCGCGGCTGGGGTTCCCGATATATAGCTGGTCATAGCCGAATTGACGAGCAAAGCGGCAGGGGAGGTAAGGCTCTATATGGCATCGGTTCTTCACCCGGAAGACAAGATACCCGACACGGATGTTAATCAACCAACGAAAACAACCGATGTCAAGAATGGTGCGGTTACTCCGGGGCTTCTCCTCATCAATCAACACGTCACCATATCGGCCCGAAAACTGAGGGAAGCACTTAAAGAACTCCCAGCCCTTGCGGACTTGAAGCTCCTGCTGAACGTCCTCGAATTTCTTCCCGAGCCATCTGCTCTTCTCCAACAGCTGCAGGTAGGGGACGGGAACATCGACGGCACTAGGCGCTGACATCAGGCCAGGACGGTGAAGAGCGAGCCACGCCATCAAATATGCGTAGGGGAGCTCAACCTTAGGACAGATAAGCTCGGTAGATAACTCAGTCCCCACCTGAGTGAAACTATCGACCACACTCCTGAGCCCGCAATGGAGGCAGGCAACCATCGCCGGGAGTAGAGAAAGCTCTCTCCCATAAGCTAACTGAACCGCGGGAAAAAGCACCTCAAGAGGTAAGGTATCCGAAGACTGATGGGGAACAACGCATTTCTTCAACCATAGAGCCAAATAGCCTGCCAACAGAGCCCGAGGCTCGATGGATTTCTGCGCACGGCGGAGGAACGAGCGAAACTTAGTCCCTGCAGGGAAGGCTCCCTCAGCATTGGCAATGGTATAGGATTGAGCCTCACTTTTCTCTACCAACTCGTTAATCGCGGTGATAGTCAAGACGTCTAGCTCGCAAACGGGTACGTCGGAATCACCCTCCAAGTTCTGGAACAGATAGGTGGCAAATTGCTTCAAACTGACTTTCCTCTTCGTCTTCGCGGGAGGAGAAATCTGGATCAAGGAAGTGTGATAATGACAAGTGAGATCCCAGAGGGTGTCATACATATCGGGGTCATCTTGCTTCAACCGCCATAACTGCTGGTTCGAAGGGAAATACTCCTGATAAGGGTAATCTCCCATCGGAAGACCGGAGATCTGATGCATTTCGTGGAGAGCCAATCCTAACTCTCCGTCGCCAGTCAGGAAGGTGTTGCTATCAGGCATGTACGTCTCCAACAACGCTAAGAAATGACGGCAACTGACGGGGAGACCATACATAGTGGCTCGTATAGGAGCGTACAGACCGTTGTTCTTCAGAATCTTCTCCCAACGGCCCAAGACGTAGCCGGTCATACGAGGCCACCATCCCTTGGGTAACGAAGAAGCCCAACCGTAGCACCGGTATTCCGGGAGAGGCAACCTTCTCCCTAGGAGAGCCAAGCGGTTCCTCACAGTAGGGGCAGCTGCAAATACCTCACCTGGGGGTGCGGCATCGAGGCCCATGATCCCGGGTCGGAGGCCACGAACAGGATGATATCCGCCAGAACCAGGGTTCTTTCCATGTGAGACATACCCACACTGAACCCGCACAGCGTCATCAGTGAGTTTCCAAGGCATCCGTCTCTCCACACCCTGCCCCTCCAAATGAGTAAAGGAGTAATGGCGGGGGATGGAAGGAATATACAGAAGGGCACTCTCCTCAAGAGTTAACCAAGGCTCCTCTGGGAGAGTCAATATGTCGGGATCCTGCGCATGATCCCCGAACAAGAAAGCCGGCTTCTTCAAAGCCTGGGTGGACATAGCATCCGCGGTGAAAGTAGCGTCGGTGAGGAGCTGGCGTAAACAGTGACGCCCTCCATCCAGTATCAAGCAACGAGATTCGTCTGAACGATCCCGGTCAAACTGTGGAAGCGGATCAATCGCTTGTCTAACAGGAGCCGAAGAGAAGACCTCACGGCTGCAACCAGTAGTAGCATGAGTAGGAAAGCTACCACCCGGAAAATCGACTGCAAAGAAACGGAGGGTCAGAATATCTATCTCATAAAAGCAAAATGAGATTGTTCGCGGGATAATTGGTGAAGACGATTTCGAGTGCCCTACACCGGGAGGACGGTATACGCCATCACGTGAATCACGTGATAATGTATACCGACCCATAAGGTGTAAGGCAACACGAGATCGCCCCAATATACCCAAAGACTTGAATTGGCTAAGCAAAACAAGTCTGAAACCTTAACCCCCGCGGGAGGGGTATCGGTTCTTCCTTCATGACCCGCGAGAGGTCAATCCGGGATACAGA
>BQKN01055342.1:0-15180 GCA_022839385.1 Asparagus kiusianus | reverse complement strand
CCTGTCACGTTAACACTAAACCTCTGACAAAACCAACTCGCCAATCCTCTTCCAAAGGGTGGTGGGTCCTCAAAGTCGTTCCAATCACGACATCCCCTGTCACGTTAACACTAAACCTCTGACACAATCCACTTATCATTCCTCTCCAGAAGGATGGTAGGTCCCCACGGTCGCTCCCATCGCGACAAGACCCCATCAAGTTAATGGTCACCTCTGATGATTGGCGCCGTTATTCCTACGAATGACACAGTCTAAATATCCTAACGTTCCCTTGGGATGATGGATGGGTAGAGTCTACCACGTGAGGACTCCTACCGCAACCAATTGTCACATTCACAAGTGAGGACAACTGCAGAAGGAATTCGGCAGACAACTTGTCTGACGAATCCCCAAGCAGCAACTCACCGACGGGCAAGTCGAAGTTGAACTCTTCAGTTGGCCGCAGGAGCGAATGATTGTTCTCTACTGCAAGACAAGTATTACTCTCCTAATCCCACCAGAGCTACAACGCTAAAATCGGAATCGACCCGATCCTACGCTGTAAGCAACCGAGAGTATGACATGGGCCCAAGATGACTAAGCTCAGAACAGAATGGTCAGGGGCTCACAGGGTTCAACTCAAGTCCCCATCAGCACAAACAGAAAGAAAAAGTAAAAGACCATACACGCAGGACGAAAATAAGCAAAACAAGCAAAGAGAAAAGAGAGCCACGACGAGCTAAAATTTACATAAGTTTTTTTTTAAGTTCAACTATGGTGCCCGGGGCACCAACCAAGTAGACAAAAAAAAAGAGAAAGGCTTATCACAAAAATTTGAGCAGACTGAAGGAGCCGATCTTAGCCTTGATTGCAGCACGCTCCGCCGCCCGATGGATCCTCGCCTTCTCCTTTCGTTCCTGCCGCCGCTTAGCTAGGTCCGCCTTACGGTCCTCTTCTTCTCGGCGAAGGAGTTGGAGCTCCTGGTCCACTGTTGCGGCAGCCTCGACGAGCCTCCTCGCCTCGTGCTCACGCTCCCGCAGCTTTGCCTCGCCGCGCAAAGAGCCGGCGTCCTCGAAGAAAGCCCGGTCCAAATAAGCGTCCATCCGGTCTAGTACCGCTTGGTGCCGCTCTCGCAAGCGTTTGAGCTCAGCCTCCTTCGCCAGGATCCGCCTCGCCCGCTCTTCACGCTCAAGCAGGAGGTGCAGCGGAAGGGGGGGGTGACACGTCGGAGAGGTCCTCGTAAGCCAGTTCCTCGAGGCGATACATCCACCCCTCCACACGTTCAAGCTCCCGCTCACATCTCTGAGTGAGCGAGGCATCTCCCGCACGGCGGACCGCTTCCAGGCCAGCTTCCACAAGGGAGAGGGCGTCGTAATATCTCCCGCTACCCACGCTGACCTCTAGGGCGATCCCGTGCACCAGGTCCACCAACCGCTTGAGCGGCACGAAAGCTGGGTGAGCCACGGGGTCCGGAATAGAATGAGCCCGAACCGGGCTCGCGGGGGCAGCAGCTGGAACGCCGGCGTCGACGATGGTGGCGGAAGAACCGACACCCTCGGAACTGCTGTGATCAGAGGAGGAAGCCATGAGGAAAGGAAGTCTCTTCTTTTTCTTTCGCTAAGACTTTTTCTTTGGCGGATTACCCTCGAAGCAGTCAGGACTATGCTGAAAAGAAGAGAAAGGGGGGAGCACAAATATATTCAAGAAATCCAACGGCTAAGGTTCATTACCCTGTGCCATCAAGCGGTCCGAACGCCTTGAGACGCTTCGAACTCGACGCCATTAAAGGCTACCCTCGAAACACCAAACCGACCGATCGGATTGAACGAGAGGCGAAGCGTCCGGTCACTTCACCAATAAATGAGCGTTAATGCGCCTGCAAGATCTTAGTTGGCAAGCACTTGGGCCCGCCGATCAACACGTGGCACGAATTTCGCCTTCGGTTGGACCCCCGAGCGTTAGACGAATTCGCCACTATCCGAGTTTCGTCCGAAGTAAGAACTCGCCATCATACGAGTTTCGCCAACGGTTCAAATTAGCCATCAATTGGGTCTGGATTTCAACTCAACTCAAACCATAAAGGTTTCGCCCAAAGTGTAAACCCATCAGCTATCGAGTTTAGCCATCGGTTCAAACTCTCCAGCGGTCGAGCAAAAGTCATCACAATCGAGTCTCACCTGCTAACAAACTCATCGACTAATTGAGTTCCTCCGACAATATGATCTTATCTGGAGTCGGATCTCAACACCCTGACGAACTTGTCATCACGCAAGAGACTTCGCCTGCGGTACAAGGCTGTCGGCAATTACAGAGCAAAACACTGGAAAGCGACATATCCAAAGAGTATACCCACGTTGAGCGGATACAAACCTCATGGATGCTTTAAGACAGTACATTTGAGCAAAGTTATGTCTTCTGCAAATTGCGAAAGTCGTAATGCTACGTTCAAAAAAAAGCAAAACATGCACCCAGTGTTTAAGACAATACATTTGAACAAAATTATAGCTACATAAATAAGCGAGTCGCAAACAAAATGTATTGATTCAGTTACAAATTCAAGATCCTAGTCAAACACGCTAAAAGTGGAAATCTCTGCTTTGGCCAATGCTACCCGTCTTGCGTGGTCCTCTCGAGCCTTGTCCTCAGCCGCTCGCCTGATCCGTTCCTCTGAGTTCGACCTGGGGGCAGCGTCTTGTTCCCGCAAAGCCAAAAGGCGCTGAGTTGCCGCCTCGGCTTTCTCACGGGCAATGACGGCGTCAGTCTGAAGCTTTTCCAACCTCGCCTCCACATGTCCCAGTTCGGTTCGTAGGCGAGCTATCACGCAATTAAGGTCGATGATTTCCTCCTCCGTCGAGCGATGGTGATCCGCCTAGGAATTGGCATTGTACTCCGAATCAGCAATTTCCTGGGAACGGAGATCCTGCTCTTGGGCCTCCTTGCGCCTGATAAAAGCCATGCAGGACTCCATATAGACCTCCGGGCTTCCTGTAGCAGTGCCTCTAGCTTCATCATGCGCGACTCCAGGAGACGGAACTCATGCATACAACGAGAGAAAAGTCGATTCTCGCCCACTCGTCGAAAGTCGACTATACGATCCAAGAGGGACTGCCTAAAGCTGTCAAAGCTACCCAGTCCAAGATCGACGAGGGAAATCACCTACCTCACGGCGTTCTCGAACTCCTCGACGCGAGCCTGCCAAGATAGGGAACCGGGGGAAACGGGATCCTGACCTGGGGCCAGCATCGCAATGGGCGGGATCTCGAGACTAGGTTCCGCCTCCTGCTGCGGAGCAGGGCCATGAACAGGAGGAGCCTCTGGACTCTCGGGTTCGTCGTCGGATATCAAGATGGGCTCAGCCTCGTGCTCCACAGGAGGCGACGCGCCGTCAGGGGCTGCGAAGCACAACGAGGACATAAACAAAAAAAAAGAGGGATTTAGGCGATCGATACCTATCCACGGTTAGGTGGGAGTCGGGTTGAAGACATACCTTCGACGGCGGCAGCTTCTGCGGCGCCTGAAGACGAAACCTCCTTCCTTTTCCTCGAAGTCGCGCTCCTCGTCCTTGGTGCCATTTGGAGAATGCTAGGAGAATTTGGATATTCTCTGCAGAAGAGCAACAGGAAAACCTTGATCTTTCTTGACGGAGATAAGGGTACTAAAATACCCCAACCTTAAGCAGCTATGTGCGGCTCGATGGGACCGTTCGGGTCCAAACAGTTGAGGAGAAGGCCGAATATCTCGTATCCCACATGGGCGGTCGAGATCCAGCGGTCCCTGGATACGATCTCTAACCAACGGCCTGGATTGGGTACGAAGGACGAGAAGACCCGTCGCACCACAATTAATGCGAGACGGTTTACCCACGTCTCCGTAACTGACAATGCACGTGGGTGAACACGCGGCCCGCTAAAAGCGGAGCCCGCCTGTAACTGAAATCGCCGTTGGCATGGCAGCTGTGAATTCGCCCCCAATTGAAATTAGCCTGCAGGCGAAACGGGTCTGTAACTGAAATCCGCCGAGGGGATTTCTTCGTGACTAGACATCAACTAGTGCACGGAAATCTGTATATTGTATATGGTATGTACACAAGCCATAGTCGCCAGAAACAAAAGGGTAGTTTCATTCATAGAGAGGAAGTCCTATTACAAGCAAGAAATAAAAGGCGAATTACAAGGATTTCAATCGCAGTTCCGCCTCACGAATTTCTTCAGCATGGCGGAGCTTGAGCCTCCTTAGGACCTCTCGACGAACATCCTCCTCCGTGCGCGAGAACAAGTCTTGAATGGTCACTTTGACGTCTTTGAGGGCTCGATCCTTCTCCCTAACAGAGTCAGTGGTCAGTTGCCGGCGAGAATCAACACCCTCCAACTCCTTCGCCGCCTGATCAAGAGCCTTCTCCTGAACGGCCAGGGAGGCCTGCGCGTCAGCTATGACCTGTTTCAGCCTCTTCACTTCAAAGGAGAGTCGGGAGACCCGGTTTTCGACCGTCTCTTGCTCGTGAGCCACCCGTGCGTCCTCGGCTTTGGCCTGCTCCAGCTCTGTTGACAACTTCAACTCCAGCGCCGTATTCTCAGCCAGGCTGCGGTCACGCTCTGCCATAGCTACTCGAACTTCGCGAGCGGCGAGATCAAAGAGATTGGAACTCCCCGCGCGAAGGGTGAGCAGCTGCCAAATAGCCCCCTCTGCTTCGTACAGACGCTGAAAGTAGGGCCTCGCCGCGGCAACATCGAGCCTCTTACGTAAAAAGGACGCATCATCCTTAAGAACTTCCTTGAATTCCTCGAAGGGGCAATTCTCCTCCAAGACTAGCCAAGTGCAGTGAGCCAACGTGTCTTCGAAGTTGGCCACGGATCGCGCCACCTGCGTCTTTCGCCAACGTTCCAAAGAGGAGAGAGTGGCGTCTTCGACAGAGGACGAAGCCACGATCGGGGTGCTGGTAGTCATGATCGCGAAAGTAGCCATCGGCACCGCCAGAGCCGGAACAATCGTTGATGTCGCCAGAGCACCAGTGGTAGAGTCGCAAGTCACCACCAGCAAGGAAGTGGCCATTAACCCAATGGGGGTTCCCCCTTTGGTTGGAGACTCTCGCACCGAACGCTCACCCGCGACCGATGCTCCCTCGAAGGTGGAGGTCCCCCCTTGCTGATCCGCAGAGACCAATACTTCCTCTTCACTTGATAGCGCCTCGTGAATTGAGGCATCGTCGTCCGTCTCGGATTCGCCCGAATGACCCTCCCAAGAGGGAGGATCTTCCTTGCCAGCGACTTCATGAGAGGGGCCGACTGCGGATACAAAAAAGAAAGGGTGATAATGAATGCCCCCTTGGCTTAGAAAGCACAACAGCCCTGAAATTCACGCTTACCTGAGCCCCCTCGTTCTCCTTCGTCTCCACTCCCCTCTTCTTCGTCAGAAGGGATGGGGATCACTTTCTCGAGTGCACCTACACGGATCCAATGTGAATAGTCAGAAAATGCGAACCCGACTTCGTACACGAGAGTACCGCATCGAAAAATTACCTTCGGGCGCAGGTGTAGGAGTCGTTGAGATCCCCGCCTGTGATCCTGCATCAGACGGAGGGAGCGTGTCCTTCGAAGTCGCCGGAGCTGCCCCCAACGCAGAAGAAGGGATAGGTTGAGCAACTCCCACCCCAGAGGCGGTGTCGTCCCGACCAACCGCTTCTCTAGTGGTCACTGCAGTCTCTTCACCGTGGGCCTTCTTGGCCACTTCTATCTTGGAGCTCTCCGCCGCTTCGCGCTGCCGCTTCGAAAGCAGCGAACTGCTTGGAGATAACAGGGGCGCCCCCATACGCCCAGCAATCACGCTTCGGGCTTGTTCTAGACGTTTACTCACCCGTGTTAGCTCAACAGGCTCCCTCTGCTCGCCTGGCGAATCTAGGGGAAGACTGGCAGGAGGAGCTCGCGTTTCGAGCGCCTCGGATTCGTCTGTGCCCGCGCCCTCGCCCTCAGAATCTCCTGCAGGGCCCTCCATGAATAGTTCCCTAGCCGTTGCATGGCCCCTCCGCCTCGAGGGTCGAGGAGCTCCTCTCGGGCGACGCCCGCGCTCCGCCAGACACGAGCCCTGAAACCAGAAGTCGACAGGATTGGCGCTGGTGCCCCAATACCACCGACAATATGAGAGCGTGTGCTGCAAGTTACGATCCTTCGAGGGTAACTCAAAGTGAGCATTGGTGCCGCCAGCATGGGTCCAGAACCATCCCCGAGCTCCGTCCACCAGCCCTCCTTCAAAGCGCAGATGGGGATTGACGTTGCCCACATACAACTGATCATACCCAAACTAGCGGGCGAACCTGCAGGGGATGTATGGCTCGAGATAGCATGTAGAGCCCGTTCTCAGAACGTGGTACCCTGGCCGGATGTTTACCAACCAGCGAAAGGCGCCGCGAGAGAGAGATGTGTAGTGATCCGCCGTCGGCGCATCCCTCAGAGCTTCCCCATATCCGCCCCCGCTGAAATAGGGGAAGGAGCGGCGAAAATTGTAATACCCAAAGTGGGAAAGCGTCTTTCATGCATCGGGGATGTCCTTGCATTTCCAGGAACACCTCTCCAAACGCTGGACGAAGGGGACAAACTTGTCGCCTTGGAGCGCCGCTAGAGCGCTCATCAAACATTCACAGTGGTATACGAACCACGCCATCAGATAAGTGTATGGCAGCCCCACCCGAGGATTAGGGGTCTTGATAACTGTTCCTTCCCCCTAATCGACGGTCGATACACGGCAGAATTGAGCTGTCAGGGTGCGGAGCCCCCGATGGATGCACGCTATCGTCGCCGATACCAGGGAGTAAGACTTCCCGTAAGCTAAACAGACCGCCGGATACACGACCTCCACGGGAAGGGCCTCGAAGGAGTGAGTGGGGATTACACACCTCTTTAGCCACAGCATGAGGTACCCCGCGAACAGAGCCTTCCCAGAGATAGGAGACTTGGCCTGATGGTGGAAGGAATGAAGGACTGTACCAGACTTAAATCCGCTCTCGTCATATTCGAGAGTCATGGTGCTACCCTCTTCGGCTGTCCTCGCCTCCACTTTGGACTGGTCGCATACGCCTAACGGGAGGGCAGGCTGCCCCTTAACATCGTTCCCTGGGAACAGATAATCAGCCCAATTCTTGTGGCTAATCCCCTTCTTCTTTCCTTTATGATCTGCGGCCCCCAAGGTGCTGAGGCAGATGTGGTAGTGGCAGAGTAACTCCCACAAAGTCTCAACCACCAAAGGCGAATGGATCGACAGCTGGTCAATCTCAACTTGATCGGGGACGTACTCCTCGTAAGGAAAATCCCCCAGAGGCAGTCCCGACACGTCATACATCTCGTGAGGAGAGATACCGAGCTCACCATTGGGAGTGAAGAATGTTCCGCTTTCCGCGCAATACAGCTCCAGAATGCTGTAGAACTGAGAAGCGTTGATGCGTAAGCCATGTCGAGTGGCTTCAATGGCCACATAAAGCTCTGTGTTCTTGAGGTTGGCATTTTCGGCCAGAACACGGTCGGTGATCTTGGACAACCAAGTGTCGCTACCAGGTGCAGAATAGATCCACCCTGAGGCTCTAAAATCCTTCGGTGGAAAGCTCCCCCCGACTCGGAAGAAGCGGTGACAGAAGGTCTCCGCCACCGCCGTCGACTCCCCCACGGGCGGTTCGGCGGAAAGTAAGCCAGGGCGCAGGCCCGTCACGTGCTTGCATGAGCTCTCCACTCCATATCCCGCCGTAGAGCCCGTGAAAACGCTGCAGGTGACCCCGTCTTGAGTTGGAGTCAACTCCCAGGCCATCACCCGAGGAACCGCAAGGGACCGTAGCTCGACGATCGAGAACCCCCTCGGCATGCTGGGGAGGTAGTAATGAGTCCCTTCTATCGTGTGGAGCCATATACTCTCTTTGAGTAATAGGACAGAAGGGTCAGACGCAGCATCGCTGAACAGAAACTGAGGTTTCGGCAGCTCCGCCCTGACATCATCAGTCAAGGCCGCATCGGTGGTCAACTCGCGCAGTGTCAAGTGGTGGCCATCCGTGACCCTCTTTATCAAGCCATTGGGCTTGTCGACAGCGAACACAGGTGGTGGAGCCAAGGAGGGAAATCGAGAAGGTGCCGTGCAGCTCGTACCACCAGCGTGGACAATGGCCACACCCTCCGGAAAAACCTCGTCAGAGAAAGCCGCTACAAGAAAGAAAAGTCGGTCAAGACAAAATCAGCCATATGAGCAAAATCGCCCACCCAAACAGAGACGAGTGAAATCGCCTGACGAAAAAAGGGAACCAACTTCGAACGAGGACTATTCGCACGGACGACACTCTCATCTCGCAAGAAGGAGCCAAACTCGCCTATCGAAAAGGGAGTTCGCCTCCCTCCCGCCAGAGGGTGAATTCATCCGCAAAAACATAAATCGCCCTTTAAAGGCAAATAGGGCTGATTTTGTCCCAAATCGAGGAAGCTACCAAAGGGTGGCGGCGTTCCAGGGTAATGAGCGACACTCATTCCCCCCCCAGACCTGACGACTAGGACCTACACGAGGTCGTCCAACGAACCCATCGACGTACCTGAGCGCAGCTCCGGAGCACTGGCGGGCATGCTGGCCGAGAGACGGTCGGCGTAACTTCCTGGGCCTGCGCCTCTCACTTTGCACCTCTTGGATCTTGGGGCCATGGAAAGATGGAGCGGGAATTCTTGTCTCGGAAGTTCTTTTCAAGATTCAAGAGCGCGATGAATCCCAGAAGAGGAAAACAGCGGGTTTTAAAAGGGTGGAGTTGTCCACGTGGCCACGATCGCCCTCGGGACGCGAAAACCCTAACGGGTGAGAAACATGGCCACGATCAAATTCGACGGCCCAGATCACCCTCGGCACATCAAAAACCATAATTAGCGGTTGCATCCGACGGTTGGATTCGAAAACCACGGCCACGATCAGAACGAGGCGCACTGAGTGGACGTCGAACTGTCAAGTCATGATAATACCACACCGCATTAGCCGGAGAGGCGCGAAGCCCCGCAGAGGGACACGTGGTCCGCGTGCCTTAGGCCTACTTTCGCCCAAAAGAAAGGTCTCAACGGCGAAAACTGGGATGAGATCCGCGAGTCAGTCAAAACTTCGCCATCGAAGCCCAACTTCGCCTGCACGACTCACCCACCTTGGGGAACCAGGCAATTCGCCCAAAAATTAGAAACCAGCGAAGTGATTTTATTTAGACCCGCGTCCCAGATGACTAGGGGTCAGAGTGAAAATCTTAGCACTAAGCCTAAGAGAAACTACTCGATAACTCATCATACTGAGGGGAATAGTATGGCTAGCCCGATTCAAACGGTAATCGGTAAAGGCAAATCAAACCCGTTGATAGCTGAGGGTTTGCTAAAAATCCTAATACCCCTGGTCCGAAACTTTTTTTATTCAAAGTGTTCCAGACCACACGTAAGTCGGTTTTGGTCTGAAAACTTTGAAGGGGGTCTTGTAGACGGTAAAAATTACCGCGGCGGATTAGCGAACGAATTCGCCCGCAGAACAGGACCACCCTCTCTTAGATGGAAGCCTACCGTACCCACTAAGTGGATTCGCTGGCACACGAGCCCCCACATTGGCCGCACCCGCTAAATCGCATGGATCCGCCATCAAGGCGAATCCGCCTTCACTAGCTAAATCCGCCCTCATCTGCCAAAACCACTTGAGCCACGTCTGCCTACGTGAGCCGAAGGCCGGATTTCCAGGGACAACCCATCCCTGCTTCCCACGATGCGAAAGGAGGAGGGTACAGTGTCCCAGGTCCGTCAGACGGTCGCCCGCGGTTCAAGCGAACGAGACAGGCGCCGGAACGGCCTGCATACTCATAAATGCGGGTCACCTCACCCATCAAGAGGAAGAGCCGAAGCCGTCGGCGCGCCGCAAGCTATCCGGAACTAGCTTTGACGCAAGACGTCCATTCTCCCATCCCTATTCAGACATAGGGAGGGGGAAGGAGGCACAACGCCCCACGACCGCCGGAGGGTCATTCGGTACCTCGCCACACACAGTGAGCGGACAGCTACCAGAGCCGTCTGCATCCACATAAATGCAGCTTACCTCTCTCCAAGCAAGAGGTGAGAGCCACCGGTGCTCAAGGGACTGGCCAGACCCACTTGAGTGTCTGGCAGCCGCTGTCACGAGTACGAGGAGGGACTTTCCCGCTCCTACACGACGTGACACAACACGCCGTCCCACCAACAACCGCTTGTTGTACAAAGGGACAATCGGATGTCTGGGAATAGTGTATGGTCACATCCCATAATTCAAGGGGCAGTCAAACTGCCTCCTTCCCCTTAAAGGGCTTCTTCCAGCAAGAGGAGTATCAGAAGGATCATCATCATCAAGATTGAGATCAAGATCGAAAATCGGCCAATAGACCAAGAGCCTGATCGATCAACCAAGAGAGGAAGAAGCTTTTTGCATACCCCTGCATTACAGCGCCATCTTCTAGCTCCGAGCTCCGATCGCCGGCGAGCCAGAAGAGACGAACTCCTTCACCTCGAGCTTCTACTGAGTACTGAAGCTCTCCAACGACCTCGGTCGAACCGTCCAAGGGAAGCAGACTCAGCACGAGCACCGAGCGAAGCATCCTGTAGCTACCTTAAAGTCCCCACGATTAAACAAAGAGGGCCTTCCCTCTGCTTCTGTTGTAATTCAGATTGATTTAGTTTGTAATAAGCTTTCTTATCAATAAAAACGAAATCCCCCATTCCCGGGAAAATCAGAAATTTACACCTACAATTAGAAATGACGTAGATTATCTACCTAACCAGGTAGTGTTGCATTTTTTGAATTATGAACACCAAAGCGAGGCACTCCTTCTCGATCATCGGATATAGAGATTCAACACCTACCAAAGTTCGACTCAGATAATATATAGCCTGCTCGTGACCGTTCTCATCGTCTTGTGGGAGTAAATCACTTAACAAGTGGTTCATCGCTTTGATGTAGATCAAAAACAGTTTACCTGACTTCAGTGCAACGAGGACATGAGGATTTGTCAGATATGCTTTGATATCTTCAAAGGCCTTCTGACAGGCTTCGTCCCAAATAAATGACATTCCCTTCTTCGTGAGCTTGGAGAATGGTTAGCATTTCCTGGATAGGTTCAAGATGAACCGGAAAATATAAGCCAATCGCCCTTGTAGTCCTCTGAGTTCTTTGAGGTTTCTCGAGGGTTGTAACTCATGGACCTCGACCAAAACAAAGACCTTCTTTGAGTGTAAAGTTATATCACCATTTCTCCATGAAGTTATGTGCTTGTTGATTGTATCTGAACAAGTGAGGATAGGGTCTTTCATCATCACTATCTTCCTTTGAGAAGAGATCTGATAGTGGAGATATCTCCCCTTTATCAAAGATTAATTCCTTTTCACCCCCTGCCTTAGCAAAAATGACGAGGGTCGTTTGAAGTGAGTCTTGGATATGCTTCTTCGTCATACAAGATGACCGAAGCAGCATATGTATATCAGGGTTATCATACAGCCCCTACATTACATCATTAAGACAGGGTGAATACTCTAAATCGTCATTTATTTCCCTTTCGGCAAGTTACCAATTACAACTACCATCTGATGATTCTCCACCGTCAAGATTGATTACAAAGAGTATAATGTCATTTAACACAAAATCTCTATTATAATCAAGTCCAGCCTTGGTGTCAGCTTCTTCTCCGCTGTCTGTGCCTTGGCCTAATGGTTCAGTAACGGATTCAGCACCATAAAGAAGGAAATCGGTGAAATAGTTTTCTAGCCCCTTAAACGGTTGCTTATCCACGACCATCGTCTTAACCTCGTTATTAGTGTCTACATATTTTATACACTGGTGGAGGGTGGAAGGGACTATAACATTACCATAGATCCAGGGTCGTCCCAATAGTAAGTTATAAGAGGTCTCCGCATCGATCACAGAGCAGGTAATCTCCAATTTTAAATCTCCAAGTTGGAACTTCATGCGGATTTTACCCAATGGCTTAGACCCACTAGTATTTAATTCGTAGATAACGGTGCATGTTGAAGCTAACTTGCTAGCGGGAATTCTGAGATTATACATCAATCGGAGTGACATAATGCTAACATCGAAACCCGAATCGACTTGGATCCCGTTGACAACGCTAAAACCGATGTATCCGGTGAAATACAATGGTCTGTCATGCTTTGAGTTCCTTATTTGCATGTCCTCTTTTGTAAAGGTTATGCATGGGAACTATTTAGCTGTGAGACTGCAATGTTGAATTGACGACTCTATCTCTTCGGGGGCTGGCTTAGTCTGAGTGAGAAACACATCAGAATCAACCAGAGTTTCTTACAAAGCCTCCAAGGTATCTTTAGAAAGACGTAGTAACCCATAAAGGGTTATCCTCACTGGGATGTTAGCTAATTGGGCCATAACATCGAAGCGGTATGGATTGTTCGAACTCCCCGGTTTATCTCTTCCAATTAGACGATTAAAATAAGACTGCCTCGGGTTTTGAACCTCTTGGTGCTGGGGTTCCTTCTCCTTTTGTTTAGTTGTAGCCTCCTTCTATTTATTGGTTTATTATTGTAGAGGTTTCTTAGTAGGTGTAGGGAGAGTTGTAACCACCCCTAGCTCATCTAACATTTTAGAAGGCGTGGTTGTGACCACCCCCTGCTCAGCTAGTTGATCAGATGCACTCGGATATTTAAACCGATACTCATTCCTACTCCTGATAGTGAAAACAAGCTCTCCGTTGGTTGTAAAGGCTTCATGCTCGTCGTCGGAAAGCAGGAAGGTAGGGATTCCTTCGTCATTTTCCTCCGGAAATGCTGTGGTAGCACGACAAGATTTTCCCTTTCCCTTGGGCTTAGATTTCTTCTTAGAAGAGGATCCCGTCCACTATTCGTCTTCAAGTAGATCAGGATGGACCCAAAGAATTTTGCTGTTGGGAGCCGTGTGTGGCACTAGATCTTTTTGGCGTTGCCCATGAGGATCTTCATTGATAGTCTTCATCTCTACTTTCGTCATGGGTTCTGGTTGAAACTACGTGAGGGGCACAGAACTAAATCTAATGCTCAATGTATTCGCACCCACATTCTTTTCCTTGGGTTGCTTTGCAGTAATGATCCCGACATTAATCAGGGCCTGGATTTTATCTTTGACCGCATAACACGTCTTGGTGGGATGATGAATAGCCCTATGGAATTCACAATATTTCGGATCTATAGTCTTCTTAGCTCCTTCCTGGTTAGTTATTGGAGGCAACTTGATCTTGTTGTTCTCCAGAAAGTATTTGAATAAACTGGGAACCTCGTCTTCCCTAAAAGAATACTCCTTTGGGAACTTTGGTTTTGTGGTCTTCTGTTGCCTTTGAGGTCTCTGTTGCCACTGAGATGTCGACTTCTGCGGCGCTTGCGGTTGTGCTTGTTGTCGACGCTATAGTTGAAATGTCTGATTCGCGTCCACTTCCTTTGTCGGCGCATTCCCTCTACCATGAGGGAAGAAATTTTTCTTTGGGGGATTCATTGTCGTTTAGCATCTCTCAGCATTCTTCCTTTTGAGGAATCATTCTGCTTGCTCCCCGCGCACTTTCAGATCTTTCCAAGTTTTGGATGGCGCTGTTCCCATGGCTTCTAGAACATCCAAAGAGAGGTTGTTGTGACAAGTTTGGAGGATGAACTCCTTCGTGACCGGGTCTCGATAATTCATTGCCTTGTTCCTGAATCGTTTAACAAAGTTATCAACCATTTCTTCGCCTTTTTGCTTATCATCAAACAATATGCCGATTGACACCTTAGTGTCATCATCGAAGAAGTTGGTGACAAATATACTCTCCATGTTGTCCTAACTATTGATACTTCCTGGCTTGAGAAGGCGGTACCAATCAAAGGCAGCTCTGCGGAGGGTGCCAATGAATGACCGAACCATCAAGGGTTCATTACTTAAGATCACGTCTAGATGGTAATTGAAGTAGATTAAGTGTTGAGTGGGGAGCCTCTCCCGTCAAACGGTATGAAGTTGATTAGATTAAACTTTATCGGATATGGGATCAACTTCCACTCTCTTGGATAGAAAAACGGAATATCGGTCTTTTTTACCTCTTAAGCAAACATCAATGCATTGATCTTGCTCTCTAGGTCTTTTATTTTCTCATCCTCACTTGTATTTTTCTTTGGACGATTTCAGGGAGGAACAATTGGACCACTCCCAGTGTTGTTATCCTCAGTGAGACCACCCCTAACATTTTGGTCAATAGGAGGGGTATTAGCGTTGGTATTTTCTTCCATGTCTGAATCACTATCTCATTGATTAGTAGAGTTACGACGGCTAGATTCACAAATCTAGTTTGATAAGGCTTGAATCTGTTGGTCATGTATTTCCCTATCCGTTGCACAATCATTTTCATTTCAAATTTGAAATTCTATTTCTGCTTGGCCAGGGCGTCTTCAAGGATTTGGCCATTTGTTCGGCGTTGATCATAATGCTTCACGAGATTGTCTTGTGGTAGATATTGAATTGTCATAAGCAATTGCAGAGCAATCATATGACGCTTCATCATCTGAGGAATGCCCTCTCTAAATTCTCTCATAATTCCTTAGTCTGATAGTTCCGGACCATAGCCGAGTTATGCGCTGGGATACCTTCTGATTATTCTAGTATTTTTAAATATTTAATTATTATTTTTAGAAGAATATTTGTATTTTTATTGATTTTCTACAATTTTCTATGATTTAAAATCCAAACTTTATATTTACATAAATGATTTTAATATTTATAAATTTATTTGGTGCGGTAAAAATTTCTAGAATTAAATTGTTATGTTATCGGTACTAATATGTATTATTTTAAATAATATGTTGAATTATTGTTACTAATTTATGTATTATTTCGTGTATTATATTGAATTATTAATTACGTATTTTTTGTGTAAATTATTATATTATTTTAATTATTACGTATCAACTATCGTATTAGTATAACGGGTACATTTTACCATGTATATAATTATCCTATAATTATTTGATTTTAAATGTAAGTAAATATATTTTTATTATTAATTATTCTCGTTTAATTGTATAATATGTGTATATTTTGACTATTTTGTATCAACTGTTGTATTAGCACCACATGTATGTTTTTAATTATAGATAATTATTCTGTAATTAGTTTAATTTTTTAAGTACCCGTAATTATTTATTTTAATTATTTCGATTAAATTTCTAAACCCTAATTTCT
>BQKN01055338.1:0-11324 GCA_022839385.1 Asparagus kiusianus | reverse complement strand
AAGGAAGAACCGATACCCCTCGCGCGGGGGTTAAGGTTTCAGACTTGTTTTGCTTTAGCCAATTCAAGTCTTCGGATATATCGGGGTGATCTCGTGTCGTCTTACACCTTACAGGTCGGTATATATTATCACGGTATCTACGTGATGATACGTACCGTCCTCTTGGTGTATGACGCTCGAAATCGTCACTCCGGTTATCCCGCGATTAATCTTATGACATGAATTTTCTAATTCCATCTTCATGCTCTGTTGCAGTTGATTTTCCCGGGGGTAGTCTCCCTCACCATGCCCCTACCGGTTGCAGCAAGGAAGTGTTCTCTTCAGCTTCCGCTAGGCAGATCATCGATCCCCTTCCGCAGTTCGGACATGATCGTTCAGACGAGTTCCGTCGGCTGATAAAGGAGGGAGGGCGTCACTGTTTACGCCAACTTATCACCGATGCTCCCCTCACCGCAGATGCCACTTCTACTGAGGCTTTAAAGAAGCCAGATTTCCTATTTGGGGATCGCACCGAGGATCCTGTCGTGCTGACTCTTGCTGAGGAGCATTGGCTAACCCTTGACGAGGGAGCTCTTTTATATATTCCTTCCATTCCTCGCCAGTGTTCTTTTACTCTCTTGGAGAGACAGGCTGTGGGGCGACAGATGTCCTGGTCTCTTACCAATGCTGCTGTCCACATCCAGTGCGGATACATTTCTCATCATAAGAGTCCCGGTTCTCTGGGGTATCAATCCATTTGCGGTCTTCGCCCCGGGATCATGGGTCTCGACACCGCACCTCCAGGCGAGGTGTCGGCGGCTGCTCTTACCGTGAAGAATCGTCTAGCTCAGCTTGGAAGACAGTTACCTCCACTGGATTACCGATGCTACGGTTGGGCTTCTTCGCCGGGCAAGGGGTGGTGGACCCGTATGACCGGCTATGTTCTGGGAAGGTGGGAGAGGGATCTGAAAGATAGTGGGTTATATGCGCCCATACGAGCTACCATGTACGGGATCCCAGTCAGTTGCCGCCACTTTTTGGCACTGTTAGAGACATACATGCCTGATAGCAACACTTTCCTCACAAGCGGCGGGGAACTAGGGCTGGCTCTTCATGAGATGCACCAGGTTTCGGGCCTTCCGATGGGGAATTGCCCGTATCAGGAGTACTTTCCCTCCAACCAGCAGTTGGCTTTGCTAAAGAAAGATAGCCCTGATATGTATGACACGCTTTGGGATCTCACATGTCACTATCATACCTCACTGCTCCAAACTTCTGCTCCAGCTAAGACGAAGAAGAAGATCAGCTTGAAGCAGTTCGCCGTTTACTTGTTTCAAAACCTGGAGGGTGATTTCGTTGGACCTATCCGTGAGTTGGATGTCTTGGACTTCACCACTATTAACGAGCTGATGGAGAAGAATGAAACTCAATCTTATACTATTGCCAGCGCCGAGGGAGCTTTTCCTGCCGGGACCACGTTCCGTTCTTTCCTCCGTCGTGCGCAGAAGTCTATAGAGCCTCGGTCTCTGTTGGCCGGCTACCTCGCACTCTGGTTGAAGAAGTGCGTTGTGCCATACCAGTCTTCGGATGACTTACCAGTCGAGGTGCTCTTCCCGGCAGTCCAGCTAGCCTATGGGCGGGAGTTGTCCTTGCTTCCAGCGATGGTGGCCAGCATTCATTGTGGGCTCAGGGGTGTAATTCGTGTTCTTACCCATGTGGGCTCTAAGCCCTCGACCGAGCTTACCTGCCCGAAGGTTGAGCTGCCTTATGCTTATCTGATGGCATGGTTCGTTCTACACCGGCCTGACATGTTGTCAGCTCCCCGCACCGTTGACACCCCTGTTCCTTTCCTACAACTGTTGGAGAGGAGTAGGTGGCTTGGGAAGAAATTTGAAGATGTACAACAAGAACTTCAAGTTCGTCGGAGCTGGGAGCTCTTCAAGTGCTTTCCTCAATTTTCTGGACGCTATGGTGAGGAGTTGACTGATGTGGAGAAACCCCGAACTAACCGGACTGCTCTTGACGTCGGTTGCTTCCGATGGCTGGTAAACATCCGCATCGGATATCTTGTCCTTCGGGTGAAGAACCGTTGCCATATCGAGCCTTACCTTCCCTGCCGTTTCGCACGTCAGTTCGGCTACGACCAACTATATGTTGGGAATCCGAGCCGTGGTTTACAGGTTAAGGGAGGACTTGTCGACGGTATACGTGCGTGGTTATGGACCATGGTTGGTTGCACCGAGGCTCAGTTTGCTCTCCCTTCGTATAAGCGCAAACCGATGATCACCTTCCTTAGCTGCAAGTGGTTCCTTTCTGCTTATGAATCCATAGGTGTGAAGAGCCTTTCGGAGTTAGAGTCTGAGCACTTGGTTCAGGCTGCTATGACGGCTGCTCAGAAGCAGGGGAAGAGGCCTGCTCAATCTCCTCCTTCAAGCAGAATTGATGGAGAGCACCTTCCTGCGGATGGCGACGAAGCTTGTGAGGAGGAAATGGGCATAGACACCGACCAAGTAGAACTTGATGCAGGTTTGTCGTGCTTCTTGATTCCCTCCTCCTCGAGCGTGGTACGTGAAATAATCCTTGTTGTTTTAGGTGGATCGGCTGATGACCATGAACCTCTCGCCTCACGTCGTGCGAAATCCAAGTTTGGTGGACAAACTTCGCACAATCGTCCCGTCGGTTCCAAGAGGGGTGGTCCTTTGAAAAGGAAGAAAATGGCCTATAGACCTCCTGTTGATCAACGCTCTCATGGAGTAGATTCCGGAGGCTCTGCCGACAGGGAGGAAGGTAACCTTCCGTCATTTTATTGTTTTAGCTTGATCTTCTTCCTGGAATTCGTAACCGAGCTTTATGTTCCAGGGTTCCTTGAAGAGGGTGAACTTCCGTTGC
The DNA here is from genome assembly GCA_022839385.1 of Asparagus kiusianus. NCBI lineage: Eukaryota > Viridiplantae > Streptophyta > Magnoliopsida > Asparagales > Asparagaceae > Asparagus > Asparagus kiusianus. The sequence continues at coordinate 8,456 of BQKN01055338.1, read as the reverse complement.
CTCCTGCGTCCCCTGGCCCGGATAACATGGATTGCTTCGTGCAGCAGATGTGCGACGCCCTTCATGACGGTTCTCTGGGCATCGATTTGAACATTGATCTTGGGCCAGAGTATAGCGTCGAGCCCACCGCTTCTTACTCAGGTATACCTGCATCTGCTAATATCTCTTTTGATCATGGGGAAAGAGAACTCGACTGAGGATGAATCTTTCCGTGATGTAGGTTTTGAAGACCAGAGGAATGCCTCTGCGCCGAGTTTCTGCGGTCCTGACGCTGGGCTGCTAGTCGATATGCTGGCTGAACAGGCCGCCAGAGGAACTGCGGGACCGCCCTTTACGAGCGATGCACTCACAGGTACATCATCAGCCACCAGGACTGATTCTCCTTTGACTACCGACCCTCCCCGTGTTGCAGAAGATGATGGACTTGCAGGTATGCCGATGATCTTATCACCCTGACTCTCTTTATTTGCCTAAATTTGCATTTTGACTAATAAAGAGGTATAACTGTAGGACCAGGCGTTGTGCCTGATGCTGCTGTAGTTTCCAGGGCTGATATTTTGCCTGAGAGCCATGTCTCTTTACCACAGCCGAGAGATACGACTGATTTGCCTGCAGGGGTTGATGCACCCTTCATAGCTAATCCTGCTGTTATCTCAGAGTCTGCCGTGCCTCCACCCGAGGGAAATTCCGCCAGTACAGGTATACTTCGAATTTCCTCTCGGGTTTCCTTGTCGTATTTGATAATCTCTTAACTTCCCCATTGTTGTTTGCAGGAGCTCGATCATCTCTACATGAGTATGTTCGCGTCCTTTTGGCTGGTACCGATCCTGAGAAAGAAATTTTTCGCGCGGACCTCAATTTCTTCACCGCCTTTTATAATGGCATGATTGAGAAACTTCTTCTCCGAGGATACTGCTTTGACCAGTTCAGGCGTTCCTTTTCTCGCCACATGCTAATGATGAGGGAAGAAGGACACCCAGAGTTGGCTGATTCCTTCACTGTTGATTTTACTGCTCTGGAGTCAGAGGTTCAAGAATTGAGGGATTTGAAGGCTGGCGGAGCTTCTTCTTTTATGTCCTCTCAGATGGAGGATAGAATGACTCAATGGCGTGACTTGAGATCTTCCATTAGCAGCGAGCTCCGTTCACGCGAGCACTCTGTTGCACAGCTGATGGCCAACCTGGCGAAGAAGGACACCAGCAAAGGCGAGTTACTCAGCTCCCTAGATTCCACTCGTGCAGAGATAGCTAGGCTGAAGGAGGCCTTGGGACGTGCCGAAGAGTCTGCTGCTATAATCACCGAGGACCTGGTTGGATTGGAGCGTTCTCGTGAGTGGACGCTCGACAAGCTGGGATCAACACAAGAGGGATTGATGAAGCTGCGAACTGAAGCCGCTGAGGTTTTGAGCAGTTCCGAGGATTCTGTTCGAGCTCGCGTGCAGGCAGAGTTCGAGCAGAGTTATATGGACAGGCTTTCCGGTTTAGAGTCTCACATTCTTAGTCGTCAGCTGCCTTCGGGTTGACGAACTTGTTGTTGTATGCTTTTGTCTTGATCTTTTATGAGAGACTCCTTATTTGCTTCTTTTTTTTTTTACATGATGTTTCTTGATATGCCGTGGTGTCTTCTTTAATCGGTAAAAGACTAAACCGGCTATACGTGTTAGGTATAGACTTTGGGATTATTGGCCAACCCCCAGCCCTCAACGGGTTTGACGTGCCTTTACCGACTACCGTTTGTATCGGGCTAGCATGCGATTTGTCTAGGTCCGTTCCGCATGTAACGTTGTGCTAAGAGAGTGAACTCTCCGAGACTTAGTGCTATGATGTTGAATACATAGACTTCGTCTTTCTCACGGGAAAGACTACCCGGCAACGCGTGTTAGGCGCTGACTTCATCTCTGTCTTTTCTAAAAGCAAAGACAGGGGAAAGTGGTGCTATGCTTTGGAATACATAGACTTCGTCTTTCTCACGGAAAAGACTACCCGGCAACGTTTGTTAAACGTTGACTTAATCCCTGTCTTTTCTGAAAGCAAAGATAGGGGAAAAAGGGAGAAGAATTTTATATTCTATCTCCTGATGCTGCAGAGGAAGAATTTTATATTCTATCTGCAGCTGAAAAGGTTCCAACGACCGTACCTTCAGTCGGTTTGGTCATTCGGATCTGAAGAGGAAGAATTTTATATTCTATCTTCAGCAGAAAAGGAAACTCGGGGTGGGATCTCCACCCCCAGAATCCGCCAGGTGAAACTAGGAGTGGGATCTCCATTCCGAGAATCGAAAAGATTCGGATAATCCTAACTGTCGTAAGGTTTGATTATCGAATCGAAAGGTTCAAACGACCCTAACTGTCGTAAGGTTTGGTCATTTTACTCTGAAGAGGAAGAATTTTATATTCTATCTTCAGCAGGAAAGGAAACTCGAGGTGGGATCTCCACCCCCAGGATCCGACAGGTGAAACTAGAAGTGGGATCTCCACTCCGAGAATCGAAAAGATTCGGATAACCCTAACTGTCGTAAGGTTTGGTTACTGAATCGAAAGGTTCAAACGACCCTAACTGTCGTAAGGTTTGGTCATTTGAATTGAAAGTGGAACTCTCGTTCATTGGAGGAATCGAGAGGGGATTTTGGTTGTGGTCCTAACTGTAGTAAGGTTTGACCAAGTGGGGAGTGTGAGAATGATCATAACCGAAAGAAGGTTTGATCACTCGATTTGTGGACCTCTCGTTCATTGACGGAATCGAGAGGGGAATTTGGCTTTGGCCCTAACTGTCGTAAGGTTTGACCAAGCTGGAATGGTGTGGGAATGATCATAACCGAAAGAAGGTTTGATCACTCGATTTGTGGACCTCTCGTTCATTGACGGAATCGAGAGGGGAATTTGGCTTTGGCCCTAACTGTCGTAAGGTTTGACCAAACTGGAATGGTGTGGTGGAGACTATGAGTAGTCAAAAACCACTGAAAGTTCTGCGAGGGGAGAATCAACGATTAGATCTCATCTCAGCAAAAAGAGAATTTGTGAGAGTTAAATTCCGACAAACAAGAATATTCGGAATTCGAATATTGATTTCTTGCTCATCAGCGACCGGGTCATCCCTAAGAATACTCCGATGTGGTATTCTTCCGGGAACTTCCCGGTACCTCAATTCCTCTGAGGATACTAAGGATAGTACCTCTTCAGAAATTTGCCATTTATTGGCATCATGAGTTTATCACCGTCTTTGGTGACTAGGCGATAGGCGCCGTTCGAGTAAACTGTTTCTACTACGAACGGTCCTTCCCATTTGGGTTCGAATTTGCCTTTCTTCTTGGAGTTAAGGATCATAGGACGTTTCTCGGTTAAGACCAAGTCCCCTTCCTTAAAACTCCTTTGTCGAACCTTTTTGTCGAAGGCTCGAGAAATCCTGGCTTGGTAAAACTCAATATGCTGCTGAGCTTCCAGGCGCTTTTCATCGAGCATCTCGAGTTCTTCGAGGCGTTTCTGATGTTGTTCTTCGGTCGTCATCTGGGTTGCAAGAGTGATCCGAAGAGATGGAATTTGGATTTCCAAAGGGAGAACGGCTTCGCATCCGTACACCAATGAGTACGGGGTTGCGCCAGTCGGTGTACGTACCGTGGTACGATAGGCCCATAGAGCCGCGCCGAGCTTATCATCCCAATCTCGCTTGTTATTCTTCACAAGCTTTGACAAGAGCTTTATGATAGTCTTGTTGAAGGCTTCAGCTAACCCGTTTGCTGTGGGGTTATAGGCTGTTGACGAGATGTCCTGAATTTTGAACTTTTCGCAGAACCTTATGAAGGCGTTGCTGATAAATTGGGGACCATTGTCATGTATGATTCGTCTTGGAACACCATGCCGGTAGATGATATGGTGCTTGATGAATGTAATGACGTTGCTCGTCTTGACTTCTTTGAGTGGAACTGCTTCAGCCCATTTGGAGAAGTAGTCAGTGATCGCCAGGATGAACCGATCGCCTTTGACTGATGGGGGGTTTATAGGACCAACAATGTCCATTCCCCAGGTCTCGAACGGCCACGACGTAACCGAAGGATGTAGATGTTCCGGAGGCTGGTGCATGTAATTCGCGTGTACCTGACACGCGTGACACTTCCGGGCGTATACAATTGCCTCATGCATCATGGAGGGCCAAAAGTATCCCATTCTCCTGATGCGATCATAGAGCTTAGGACCAGGTTGGTGCGCGCCGCACTCTCCTTCATGTGCCTCTTTAAGCACTTCTTCAGCTTCTTTGGTTGATAGGCAACGTGCCAGCACGCCATCATACCCCCTGCGGTATAGCGTTCGATTCTCTGTATTATAGTAGAATCTTGGAGCTCTTCGTCTGATCGACTCTCTCTCCTTCACGTCTTCTGGCAAGATTCCATGCAAGACGTAGTCGATGATGGGGAAGCGCCAATCTTGGGGTTCAAACTCAGCCTGAGTTGTGTGCACCTCCTGGGCCTCTTCCTCCTTGCCATTTTCATCATGAAGTGGCACTAAGAGTTGGTGCGTTTTTACCGTAACAAATTGTTCTGTCCCGGGTGGCTGTGCCAAAGAAACAGCTAAAGCTGCTAACGCATCTGCGTAAGCATTCTGCAACCGCGGAACGTGCTCGATGAAGAACCCTTCAAACGATTCCGCTAGCTCCACCGCCATCTTGTGGTATGGTAGCAAATCCTGACTTCGGACTTCGTATTCCCCTTGCACTTGTTTGACGATTAGTTGAGAATCGCCGAAGGCTTCGAGATACTCAACCCCCAGCTCTTTGGCAAAGTTGAGTCCTATAATCAGTGCGTTATACTCTGCCACGTTATTCGAGCACGGCTCAGTTAATGAGTAAGCTCGAGGCATGACATGTTTTCCCGGGGAGACTAAGACCACCCCAACTCCGGAGGAGACCTTAGAACATCCAGGAGTACCTGCGGCATTAGCTGCTCGTGAAGCGTCGTCGAAGTACAAACGCTACACTTGTTGATGCGAAGTTGCATTGACTTCGTGAGTTTCATCAGGTAGATCGTCATATATCTCGGCGGCGTCCGTCGTTGGATTAGATGCCAGGAGATCGCAGATGGCCTGTCCTTTTACTGACTTCTGCTGTTTGAAGTGCAGGTCGTATTGGGACAAGAGTAAAGCCCACTTCGCTAATCGCCAGCTCATGGAAGCCGGTTGAGTCATGAACACTCGGACCGGGTTAACTTTGGAGATGACGTAGATGGTTTGTCCAACCAAATAATGCCGCATCTTCTGGATGGCGAACACTAAGGCTAGGCATTCCCTCTCAATCATGGGATATCGAGATTCTGCACCCACCATGGTTCGGCTTAAGTAGTATACCGCCTGCTCGTGACCGTTATCGTCATCTTGTGCAAGCAATGCACTTAATGAGTGGCTCGTCGCCTTGACATAAATCAAGAACGGTTTGCCCGATTTCGGTGCGACGAGTACGGGAGGTTTCGAGAGATATTCTTTGATACTCTCGAACGCCTTTTGACAAGCATCGTCCCATACGAATAACACGCCCTTCTTTGTGAGCCTGGAGAACGGTTGGCATTTCCCCGAAAGGTTTGAGATAAACCGACGGATATATGCCAATCGCCCTTGCAGTCCTCTGAGCTCCTTGAGGTTCCTCGGAGGTTGCAATTCATTGATCGCCTTTACTTTGTCTGGATCAATGTGAATACCTTTGATGGTGACGACGAATCCTAAGAATTTTCCACTAGCCATTCCGAGGAAAGACTTGGTAGGGTTCATCTTCAACTGATGGGCCCGCATCAAATCGAACATGGTCTTCAAGTCTTTGATGTGATCTTTCTTATCACGACTTTTCACGACCAGATCGTCCACGTAGCATTCGACGGTCTTTCGGAGATGTTCCTGAAAGATCTTCGACATAGCTCGCTGATATGTAGCACCTGCATTCTTCAAGCCGAAGGGCATAACTGTGTAGCAGAATACGCCAAGAGGTGTTCTAAATGCGGTGTGCTTCTCATCATCTGGATGCATCTTTATCTGGTTGTAACCAGAGAAACCATCCATAAAGGACATCCTCTCAAACCCGTACGTGTTGTCGATGATAACATCCGTGATGGGGAGAGGAAAGTCATCTTTTGGGCAAGCAGCATTGAGGTCCCTGAAGTCAATGCATATCCGGATCTTCCCGTTCTTCTTCAGGACCGGAACAATATTGGCAAGCCATTCGGGATGTTGCTCCTCTCGGATAAAACCCGAATCGATGAGCTTTTTGACTTCAGCTTCGATTGCTTCCATCATTTGCGGACGAAACCGTCGTTGTTGTTGTTTGACTGGTTTGACCTCTGGCTTAATGTTGAGACGATGCACCGCTACATTTGGATCGAGACCTGGCATGTCTTCATAATTCCAGGCGAACACGTCGATGTACTCCCGGATAAGAGAAATCAACTCTTCCTTCTCCTCAGGTAAGAGGCTATCGCTGATGAATATTGGCTTTGGATTCTCCTCGGTTCCCATATTCACTTGAACGACTTGGTCTTCGGTAGGAGGCTCTCTCTGCTCGAACCGGTCTCCATACTGCATGCTTAAGCGATGAACCCACGGGTCTTCCCATGTCGGCATCTCATCATCTTCCTCCATTGTCGCTGGATCGACCGTAGTCATGTTCGACATTAGCTTCTTAAACACTTCACCAAGACTAGTGTCGGAATCCCAACCCGAAGAGTCGGAAGAATACCCCTTCCTAGTCTTGTTAGCAATTTGGTCAATGATTTGCCAGCCACACTCATCATCTGACGAGACATAGCCTAGACCTCTTTTGTAGCGGTAGTAATTATCGGGTTTTCCTTTCGGTACATAGGCCATCCGGGGTGGAACCCGTGGACCTCGACCAAAGAAAAGACCCTCTCCGATCTTAAAGTCATAGCCATGAGTTTCCATTATGTTACGCGCTTTCGCATCGTATTTGGATAGATGACGGGCTGGTTTATCGTCGTCGTCTTCCTCTTCCAAGAAATGGTTGGGTATCGGAGATGCTCTTCCTTTGCCGTAGACGACCTCCTTTCCACCCCCAATCCCTGCGGGGATGATGAGCGTTGTTCCGCGAGGGTCGTGTACCTGCTTCTTCGCCAAACAAAATGATTGAAGAGGCATATACAAATCAGGGTTAGCATAGAGTTCGTTAGTGATATCATCGAGACCCGTCGAGTACTCTAAATCATCGTTTATTGATAGTTCTTCGGCAAGTTGCCAATTACAACTATCTTCCGATGATTCATCATCGTCAAGATTGATTACAATGGGTACAATGTCGTTCAAAACAAAACCGCCATCGTAATCAAGCCCTGGTTCGGTATCAGCTTCATCACCGCTGTCCGTTCCTTGGGCCGATGGTTCAGTATCGGATTCAGCGCCGTATAAAAGGGAATCGGTGAAGTAATTCTCCAATCCCTTGAACGGTTGCTTATCCGTGACCACCGTCTTGACTTCATTATCTGTGCCCACATATTTGAGGCACTGATGCAGCGTTGACGGGACTATAAGGTTACCGTGGATCCAAGGCCGACCCAACAGTAAATTATAGGACGTTTCCGCGTCAATCACATAGCATGTGACCTCCGACTTCAAATCCCCAATCTGGCACTTAATTCGGATCTTCCCCAAGGGCCTAGACCCGCTGGTGTTGAATCCGTAAATCGTCGTGCCAGTGGATGCTAATTTGCTAGTCGGGATTCCGAGATGATGCATCAATCGGAATGGCATGATGCTAACAGCGGAACCCGGATCAACTTGGATCCGGTTGACAACGCTGGAGCCGATATGCCCGGTGAAGTACAACGGCCTATCATGATTGGAGTTCCTTGTCTGCATGTCTTCTTTGGTGAAAGAGATGCAAGGGAAGTGATGTGCCGCCAGGTTGCAATGCTGAGCTGACGACTTCGGTTCTTCGGAAGATGGTTTGATCCGAGTCAAGAAGGCTTCGGAATCACTCAAGGCTTCTTGTAGTGCCTTCCGTGTATCCTTCGACAACCGCAGCAACTCGTATAGAGTTATCCTGGCCGGGATGTTGGCCAATTGCGCCATAATGTCGAAATGGGGCTGAGAGCTTGCATTCCCCGGTTTGTCTCGTCCAATTGGGTTATTGAATCGAGACGGCCTCGGGTTCTGAGCTTCTTGACGTACGGGCTCTTTTCCCTTATCCTTCTGTGGGATTCTCTCCGTCGCCACTGCAGGTGTTGGGGGAATTGCTGAAATTCCCAACTCTACAAGCGTCTTGGAAGGTGGGGTTTTGGAACCCAATTGCTCAGTAGCCTCCGGATACTTGAAGTGATACTCATTCCCGCTTCGGGTTGTGAAAGCTTCTTGCTCATCCTCAGAAAGTGGGAAGGTTGGAATTTTGTCATCATCCACCCCCGGTATGGCAGAAGCACCGCAGCACGATTTGCCTTTCCTCTTCGACTTCTTTTTGTTCTTTGTGGAAGAGGTC
>BQKN01055333.1:0-11466 GCA_022839385.1 Asparagus kiusianus | reverse complement strand
GGTAGTGACGTTCAATCGTTGCTCGTTAACACTGAGCTGTGTGCGGGGACCTATCGGCAATTTTTGATGCCTACAGATACCCCCTCCAAAGTGTTTCGGACTCGTTTCTTTTATAGAAGAGACCGGAATACTTTGGATATGATTGGTCCAGCCTTCAGTCGGCCTAAGGGACCTGTGGTTTGCTTCAACTCTCGGCTCCTTCGATTTTCGGTTTATCCGGTGCTTCGTCGAATAACCGAAGTTGTTCCGGCGCTGCGTTTATCGCCTGGCCGTCGTTGGAGTCTCGAGTCTACAGCTGATGAGTTGAGTTTGGCTCGTGTCATTGAGTTGACTTTTGAACTTACTATCCCTGTCACATCGTGTTGACCTGGAGTTTCGGCTCACTGGGGGTTGACTTTTTGTCGCAACGCACCGATTGGCGTTGACCTAGGGTTACGCGTTGACCGGCGTCCACCTTAGGGTTTTGGAACCACTTGGGTTGAGTTTCGTCGTCACGTGTTGACTTTTGTCATCACGTGTTGACTTTTGACGTAATGCGCTGTCCGGCGTTGACCTAAGGTTACGCGTTGACCGGCGTCCGCCTTAGGGTTTTAGGAACCGCTTGGGTTGACTTTTGTCGCAACGTGCTGAATGACGTTGACCTAAGGTTACGCATTGACCGGCGTCCGCCTTAGGGTTTAGGAACCGCTTGGGTTGACGTTTGTCGTCGCGTGTTGACTTTCGTCGCCACGTGTTGACTTTTGTCGCGACGCGCTGTCCGGCGTTGACCTAAGGTTACGCGTTGACCGGCGTCCACCTTAGGGTTTTGGAACCGCTTGGGTTGACTTTTGTCGTCACGCGTTGACTTTCGTCGCCATGTGTTGACTTTCGTCGCAACGCGCTGTCCGGCGTTGACCTAAGGCTACGCGTTGACCGGCGTCCGCCTTAGGGTTTAGGAACCGCTTGGGTTGACTTTTGTCGTCACGTGTTGACTTTCGTCGCCACGTGTTGACTTTTGTCGCAACGCGCTGTCCGGCGTTGACCTAAGGCTATGCGTTGACCGGCGTCCGCCTTAGGGTTTAGGAACTGCTTGGGTTGACTTTTGTCGTCACGTGTTGACTTTCATCGCGACGCGCTGTCCGGCGTTGACCTAAGGCTACGCGTTGACCGGCGTCCACCTTAGGGTTTCAGAACCGCTTGGGTTGACTTTTGTCGTTACGTGTTGACTTTCGTCGCCACGTGTTGACTTTTGACGCAATGCGCTGTCCGGCGTTGACCTAAGGTTACGCGTTGACCGGCGTCCACCTTAGGGTTTAGAGCGTCGCAACGCGCTGTCCGGCGTTGACCTAAGGTTACACGTTGACCGGCGTCCACCTTAGGGTTTTGAACCGCTGATAATCATTTTGTGGAATTCGCCCACATACTCAACAATCGGTGGAGAATAGACATTTTTAGAAACATCGGGGGGTTGGAAGACAACTCGGGGATCAAAACCAGGTCAAACGCACCCCGGGGTGCCTCGGCAAGGCCGAGACACCCTTGGGGTGTCTCGGCAATGCCGAGACACCCTTGGGGTATCTCGGTTTTGCCGAGACACCCCTAGGGGTGTCTTTGGCCACCGTGGTCCCCCCTTCGTTTGTCTCTTCTTCCTTTTGTCTTGTTCATGGTCCCCCCCTCCTCCTTTAATTCAAATTTCAAGAGAGAAGACCCCTCCCCCCAAAACCGAATCCCCCCTCCATTTTTCGGTTTTGATCTTCTTCTTCCCCTTCTCAAGTTCCTCCATTGATTTGCTCTTGAGAACTCCTTCATCCTTCAAAAGGATTCGGGATTTTGACGGGTACCCATTTGCCGGAATCGCCTCCTCTTCCAAACGAGGGTCTTGACTTCCATTTCCGAGCTCGGAGGAGATTTGGGTAAGATCCCTCTTCAATCCTTCTATTTTCTTGTAAAGATTGCATTTTTTATGCTTGCAATAGATAGGGGTTGTGTATGCAATACGTTCTTGGGGGGTTTTATGCAAAGGCCGAAACTTATAGGGGCTTATTTGCAAAGTTCGTGGGGCTGAAATTTGGGGTTTTCTTACAAATGTGAACTGAGATTTGAGGGACTTGGGTTCATGTTTATTTCCTCAAGAAACGGTGGTGCTTTATGCAAAAGGATGAAATGGTTGTTTGAGGGGTTTATTTGTAAAACAGCCCCCTTTAAAATTTTTGGGGGCTTATCTGCAAAAGGGCCACGAATTTGGGACTGAAATCCAAGGAGGGTTGACCCCAAACTTCTGGTCAAACTTTTGGTAAAGGGATGTGGAGGTTAAACCAAAAGTTTGTGGAGGGGCTTTTATGTAAAATTAGCCAAATTTTGCAAAAGGACTTGTTTGCAAAATTTAACCAGAATTGCGGGGTACCGGGATGTTAAATGATCGAATGTGATGATCACAACCCGGCTCACGCGTGTCCTTGACCTGAACTTGGGCCTTGAACACGGGGGGTATTTTGGGTATTTCACCAAAATTCGCCGCGGGAACGGTTATTGTTTTGTGGGCACGAAATTTGTAGGTTAATTGGACATGAACTATAACATCCTATTTGTTTATAGGATCTCAAGTCCAAGTGCTTAATTTTCCTTTTAAATTTCGTGTATGTATGTTATACCTGATATACTGATCTTTTTGTTGCAGGTCTGCGATGTCTTCTCGTCGCGCTCGGCTTTCCAGGAGTCGCTCTCACTCGCAGCACAGCGAGGAGGAGGCTCCCGCTGTATCTTCTTCAGCGGCTTCTTTTTACGGGGGTGAGAATTTTATACTTTCTGTATCCCGGATTGACCTCTCGCGGGTCATGAAGGAAGAACCGATACCCCTCCCGCGGGGGTTAAGGTCTGCATCCCGGATTGACCTCTCGCGGGTCATGAAGGAAGAACCGATACCCCTCCCGCGGGGGTTAAGGTTTCAGACTTGTTTTGCTTTAGCCAATTCAAGTCTTCGGATATATTGGGGCGATCTCGTGTTGTCTTGCACTTTGGAGACCGGTGCGTGTTATCACACTATCTACGTGATGATACATACCGTTCCCCTGGTGTAGGACACTCGAGATCGTCTCTCCAATGATCCGTTAAATGATCTCATCTTGTTTTTTATGAGACAGATTTTCTGACTCTATGCTTTGCGGTTTGTTGCAGTCGAGTTTCCCGGGGGTAGCCTTCCTCACCATGTCCCCACAGGTTGTAGCAAAGAAGTGTTCTCTTCAGCTTCCGCCCGGCAGATCATCGATCCACTTCCGCAGTTCGGCCGAGATCGTTCAGACGATTTCTGTCGCTTGATAAGGGATGGAGGGCGTCACTGTTTACGCCAGCTCATCACCGATGCTCCCCTCACTGCAGATGCTACTTCTACTGTGGCTTTAAAGAAGCCAGATTTTTTATTCGGGGATCACACCGAGGATCCTGCTGCGCTAACTCTTGCTGAGGAGCACTGGCTGACCCTTGACGAGGGAGCCTTTTTATATATCCCCTCTATTCCTCGCCAGTGTTCTTTTACTAACTTGGAGGGACAGGCTGTGGGGCGACAGATGTCCTGGCCTCTTACCAACACTGCTATCCACGTTCAGTGCGGATACATTTCTCACCATAAGAATCCCGGTTCTCTTGGGTATCAATCCGTTTGCGGCCTTCGACCCGGGATCATGGGTCTTGATACCGCACCCCCAGGTGAGGTATCGGCGACCGCTCTTACCGTGAAGAACCGTCTAGCTCAGCTTGGAAGACAATTACCTCAACCGGAGTACAGATGTTATGGTTGGGCTTCCTCACTGGCTAAGGGATGGTGGGCTCGCTTGACCAGTTATGTCCTGGGACGCTGGGAGAGAGACTTAAAGAGCAGTGGATTATATACGCCCATACGAGCCACCATGCTCGGACTTCCAGTTAGCTGCCGTCACTTCATGGCGTTGGTCGAGACATATATGCCTGATAGCAACACCTTTTTGACCAGTGGCGGAGAGCTAGGGTTGGCTCTTCATGAGATGCACCAGGTTTCCGGTCTTCTGATGGGGGACTGTCCGTATCAGGAGTACTTTCCTTCAAGCCAGCAGTTGGAGCGGTTGAAGAAAGATACTCCAGATATGTATAATACACTCTGGGACCTCACTTGCCACTATTATACCTCCTTGATACAGACTTCTCCCCTGGCGAAGAAGAAGAAACAAATCAGTTTGAGGCAGTTTGCTCTTTACCTGTTCCCTAATTTGGAGGATGATTCCGGGGAGCCTATGCATGAGTTAGATGTATTGACCCCTGCTGCCATTAATGAGCTGATGGAGAGGGCCGAGGCCCGTTCTTATACTATCGCCAGTGCTGAGGGAGCTTTTTCGGCAGGAACCAAATTTCGTTCATTTCTTCGTCGTGCATATAAGCCTATTGAGCCCCGTTCTTTGTTAGCAGGCTACCTTGCTCTTTGGCTGAAGAAGTGTGTCGTTCCGTACCAATCTTCAGACGCTCTACCTCTCGAGGTGCTCTTCCCTGCGGTCCAGCTGGCTTATGGGAGGGAGCTTTCTCTGCTTCCAGCGATGGTTGCGAGTATCCATTGCGGGCTTAGGAGTGTAGTCAGCATCCTTACACAGGTGGGTCCTGAGCCATCAACTGAGCTTATTTGTCCGAAGGTTGAGCTTCCCTACGCTTACTTGATGGCGTGGTTCGTTCTTCACCGTCCGGACTTGATGTCGGCGCCCAGCGCCGTTGATGCTCCCGTCCCTTTCCTACAACTGTTGGAGAGGAGTAGGTGGCTTGGGAAGAAATTTGAAGATGTACAACAAGCACTTCAAGTTCGTCGGAGTTGGGAGCTCTTCAAGTGCTTTCCTCACTTCTCGGGACGTTATGGCGAGGAGATGACTGACATGGAGAAACCTCGAACTAACCGGACTGTTCTTGACGTCGGTTGCTTTCGCTGGTTGGTGAACATCCGTGTCGGGTATCTCGTTCTCCGGGTGAAGAACCGGTGTCACATAGAGCCTTACCTTCCCTGTCGCTTTGCTCAGCAGTTTGGTTATGACCAACTATACGTTGGGAACCCGAGCCGGGGTTTACAGGTTAAGGGAGGGCTTGTTGACGGTATACGAGCGTGGCTATGGACCATGGTTGGCTGCACCGGGGCTCAGTTTGCTCTTCCTTCGTATAAGCGCAAGCCGATGATTACCTTCCTCAGCTGCAAGTGGTTCCTTTCGGCTTATGAATCCATAGGTGTAAAGAGCCTTTCGGAGTTAGAGTCCGAGCACTTGGTCCAGACTGCTATGGCGGCCGCTAGGAAACAGGGGAAGAGGCCTGCTCAATCTCCTCCTTCAAGCAGAGTTGATGGAGAGCACCTTCCTGCGGATGGCGATGAAGCTTGTGGGGAGGAAATGGGCATAGACACCAACCAAGTAGAACTTGATGCAGGTTTGTCATGCTTCTTGATTCCCTTCTCCTCAACCTTGGTACGTGAAATAATCCTTGTTGTTTCAGGTGGATCGGCTGATGACCATGAACCTCTCGCTTTACGTCGTGCGAAATCCAAGTTTGGTGGACAAACTTCGCACAATCGTCCCGTCGGTTCCAAGAGGGGTGGTCCTTTGAAAAGGAAGAAGATTGCCTATAGACCTCCTGTTGATCAACGCTCTCATGGAGTAGATTCCGGAGGCTCTGCCGACAGGGAGGAAGGTAACCTTCCGTCATTTTTATTGTTTTAGCTTGATCTTCCTTCTGGAATTCGTAACCATGCTTTATGTTCCAGGGTTTCTTGAAGAGGGTGAACTTCCATTGCCTCCTGCATCCCCTGGTCCGGATAACATGGATTGCTTCGTGCAGCAAATGTGCGACGCCCTTCATGACGGTTCTCTGGGCATCGATTTGAACATTGATCTTGGGCCAGAGTATAGCGTCGAGCCCACCGCTTCTTACTCAGGTATACCTGCATCCGATAATGTATCTTTTGATTATAGGGAAAGAGAACTCGACTGAGGGTGAATCCTTTCATGATGTAGGTTTTGAAGACCAGGGGAATGCCTCTGCGCCGAGTTTCTGCGGTCCTGACGCTGGGCTGCTAGTCGATATGCTGGCTGAACAGGCTGCCAGAGGAACTGTGGGACCGCCCTTTACGAGCGATACACTCACAGGTACATCATCAGCTACCAGGACTGATTCTCATTTGACTACCGACCCTCCCCGTGTTGCAGAAGATGATGGACTTGCAGGTATGCCGATGATCTTATCACCCTGATTCTCTTTATTTGCCTAAATTTCCATTTTGACTAATAAAGAGGTATAACTGTAGGACCAGGCGTTGTGCCTGATGCTGCTGCAGTTTCCAGGGCTGATAGTTTGCCTGAGAGCCATGTCTCTTTGCCACAGCCGAGAGATACGACTGATTTGCCTGCAGGGGTCGATGCACCCTTCATGGCTAATCCTGCTGTTATCTCAGAGTCTGCCGTGCCTCCACCCGAGGGAAATTCCGCCAGTACAGGTATACTTCGAATTTCCTCTCGGGTTTCCTTGTCGTATTTGATAATCTCTTAACTTCCCCATTGTTGTTTGCAGGAGCTCGATCATCTCTACAGGAGTATGTTCGCGTCCTTTTGGCTGATATCGATCCTGAGAAAGAGATTTTTCGCGCGGACCTCAACTTCTTCACCGCCTTTTATAATGGCATGATTGAGAAACTTCTTCTCCGAGGATACTGCTTTGACCAGTTCAGGCGTTCCTTTTCTCGCCACATGCTGATGATGAGGGAAGAAGGATACCCAGAGTTGGCTGATTCCTTCACTGCTGATTTTACTGCTCTGGAGTCAGAAGTTCAAGAGTTGAGGGATTTGAAGGCTGGTGGAGCTTCTTCTTTCATGTCCTCTCAGATGGAGGATAGAATGACCCAATGGCGTGACTTGAGATCTTCCATTAGCAGCGAGCTCCGTTCACACGAGCACTCTGTTGCACAGCTGATGGCCAACCTGGCGAAGAAGGACACCAGCAGAGGCGAGTTACTTAGCTCCCTAGATTCCACTCGTGCAGAGATAGCTAGGCTGAAGAAGGCCCTGGGACGTGCCGAAGAGTCTGCTGCTATAATCACCGAGGACCTGGTTGGATTGGAGCGCTCTCGTGAGTGGACGCTCAACAAGCTGGGATCAACACAGGAGGGATTGATGAAGCTGCGAACTGAAGCCGCTGAGGTCTTGAGCAGTTCTGAGGATTCTGTCCGAGCTCGCCTGCAGGCAGAGTTCGAGCAGAGCTATATGGACAGGCTTTCCGGTTTAGAGTCTCACATTCTTAGTCGTCAGCTGCCTTCGGGTTGACGAACTTGCTGTTGTATGCTTTTGTCTTGATCTTTTATTAGAGACTCCTTATTTGCTTCTTTTTACATGATGTTTCTTGATATGCCGTGGTGTCTTCTTTAATCGGTAAAAGACTAAACCGGCTATACGTGTTAGGTATAGACTTTGAGATTATTGGCCAACCCCCAGCCCTCAACGGGTTTGACGTGCCTTTACCGACTACCCTTTGAATCGGGCTAGCATGCGGATTATCTAAATCCGTTCCGCATGTAACGTTGCGCTAAGAAAATTACTTCTCTTAGACTTAGTGCTATGATTTTGAATACATAGACTTCGTCTTTCTCACGGGAAAGACTACCCGGCAACGCGTGTTAGGCGCCGACTTCATCCCTGTCTTTTCTGAAAGCAAAGCCAAGGGAAAGGTGAGACTAGAAGTGGGATTTCCACTCCGAGAATCGAAAAGATTCAGATAACCCTAACTGTCGTAAGGTTTGGTTATCGAATCGAAAGGTTCGAACGACCCTAACTGTCGTAAGGTTTGGTCATCGAATCGAAAGGTTCAAACGACCCTAACTGTCGTAAGGTTTGGTCATTTGACTCTGAAGAGGAAGAATTTTATATTCTATCTTCAGCAGGAAAGGAAACTCGAAGTGGGATCTCCACTCCCAGGATCCGACAGGTGAAACTAGAAGTGGGATCTCCACTCCGAGAATCGAAAAGATTCGGATAACCCTAACTGTCGTAAGGTTTGGTTACTCGAATCGAAAGGTTCAAACGACCCTAACTGTCGTAAGGTTTGGTCATTTGAATCTGAAAGTGGACCTCTCGTTCATTGGAGGAATCGAGAGGGGAATTTGGCTTTGGTCCTAACTGTAGTAAGGTTTGACCAAGTGGGGAGTGTGAGAATGATCATAACCGAAAGAAGGTTTGATCACTCGATTTGTGGACCTCTCGTTCATTGACGGAATCGAGAGGGGAATTTGGCTTTGGCCCTAACTGTCATAAGGTTTGACCAAACTGGAATGGTGTGGTGGAGACTATGAGTAGTCAGAAACCACTGAAAGTTCTGCGAGGGGAGAATCAATGATTAGATCTCATCTCAGCAAAAGAATGTTTGTGAGAGTTAAATTCTGACAAACAAGAATATTCGGAATTCGAATATTGATTTCTTGCTCATCAGCGACCGGGTTATCCCTAAGAATACCCCGATGTGGTATTCTTCCGGGAACTTCCCGGTACCTCAATTCTTCTGAGGATACTAAGGATAGTATCTTTTCAGAAATTTGCCATTTATTGGCATCATGAGCCGGTCACCATCTTTGGTGACTAGACGATAGGCGCCGTTCGAGTAAACTGTTTCTACTACGAACGGTCCCTCCCATTTGGGTTCAAACTTGCCTTTCTTCTTGGAGTTAAGGATCATAGGACGTTTCTCGGTTAAGACCAAGTCCCCTTCCTTAAAACTCCTTTGTCGAACCTTTTTGTCGAAGGCTCGAGAAATCCTGGCTTGGTAAAACTCAATATGCTGCTGAGCTTCCAGGCGCTTTTCATCGAGCATCTCGAGTTCTTCGAGGCGCTTCTGATGCTGTTCTTCGGTCGTCATCTGGGTTGCGAGAGCGATCCGAAGAGATGGAATTTGGATTTCCAAAGGGAGAACGGCTTCGCATCCGTACACCAATGAGTACGGGGTTGCGCCAGTCGGTGTACGTACCGTGGTACGATAGGCCCATAGAGCCGCGCCGAGCTTATCATCCCAATCTCGCTTGTTATTCTTCACAAGCTTTGACAAGAGCTTTATGATAGTCTTGTTGAAGGCTTCAGCTAACCCGTTTGCTGTGGGGTTATAGGCTGTTGACGAGATGTCCTGAATTTTGAACTTTTCGCAGAACCTTATGAAGGCGTTGCTGATAAATTGAGGACCGTTATCATGTATGATTCGCCTTGGAACACCATGCCTGTAGATGATATGGTGCTTGATGAATGCAATGACATTGCTCGTCTTGACTTCTCTGAGTGGGACTGCCTCAGCCCATTTGGAGAAGTCATCAGTGATGGCCAGGATGAACCGATCGCCTTTGACTGATGGGGGGTTTATAGGACCAACAATGTCCATTCCCCAGGTCTCGAACGGCCACGACGTAACCGAAGGATGCAGATGTTCCGGAGGTTGGTGCATGTAATTCGCGTGTACCTGACACGCGTGACACTTCCGGGCGTATACAATTGCCTCATGCATCATGGAGGGCCAAAAGTATCCCATTCTCCTGATGCGATCATAAAGCTTGGGACCAGGTTGGTGTGCACCGTACTCTCCTTCATGTGCCTCTTTAAGCACTTCTTCAGCTTCTTTGGTTGATAGGCAACGTGCCAGCACGCCATCATACCCCCTGCGGTATAGCGTTCGATTCTCCGTATTATAGTAGAATCTCGGAGCTCTTCGTCTGATCGACTCTCTCTCCTTCACGTCTTCTGGCAAGATTCCGTGTAGGACGTAGTCGATAATGGGGAAACGCCAATCTCGAGGTTCGAACTCAGCCTGAGTTGTGTGCGCCTCCTGAACCTCTTCTTCCTTGTCCTCTTCATCATGAAGCGGCACTAAGAGTTGGTGAGTTCCTACCGTGACAAATTGTTCTGTCCCGGGTGGCTGTGCCAGAGATACAGCTAAAGCTGCCAATGCATCTGCATAGGTGTTCTGCAACCGCGGCACGTGCTCAATGAAGAATCCTTCAAATGATTCTGCCAGTTCTACCGCCATCTTGTGGTATGGTAGCAAATCCTGACTTCGGACTTCATACTCCCCTTGGACTTGTTTGACTATCAGTTGAGAATCACCGAAAGCTTCGAGATACTCAACCCCCAGTTCTTTGGCAAAGTTGAGTCCTATAATCAGTGCGTTGTATTCTGCCACGTTATTCGAGCACGGCTCAGTTAATGAGTAGGCTCGAGGCATCACATGTTTTCCTGGGGAAACTAAGACCACTCCAACTCCGGAGGAGACCTTTGAACATCCAGAAGCACTTGTAGCATTAGCTGCCCGTGAAGCGCCGTCGAAGTACAAACGCCACACTTGTTGGTGCGAAGTTGCGTTGACTTCGTGGGTTTCATCAGGTAAATCGTCGTATATCTCGGCAGCGTCCGTAATTGGATTAGCTGCCAAGAGATCACAGATGGCCTGTCCTTTTACTGACTTCTGCTGTTTGAAGTGCAGATCGTATTGGGACAAGAGTAAAGCCCACTTCGCTAATCACCAGCTCATGGAAGCCGGTTGAGTCATGAACACTCGGACCGGGTTAACTTTGGAGATGACGTAGATGGTTTGTCCAACCAAATAATGCCGCATCTTCTGGATGGCGAACACTAAGGCGAGGCATTCTCTCTCAATCATGGGATATCGAGATTCTGCGCCTACCATGGTTCGGCTTAAGTAGTATACCGCCTGCTCGTGACCGTTATCATCATCTTGTGCAAGCAATGCACTTAATGAGTGGCTCGTCGCCTTGACATAAATCAAGAACGGTTTGCCCGATTTCGGTGCAACGAGTACGGGAGGTTTCGAGAGATATTCTTTGATACTCTCGAACGCCTTTTGACAAGCATCGTCCCATACGAATGATACGCCCTTCTTTGTGAGCCTGGAGAACGGTTGGCATTTCCCCGAAAGGTTTGAGATAAACCGACGGATATACGCCAATCGCCCTTGCAGTCCTCTGAGCTCTTTGAGGTTCATCGGAGGTTGCAATTCATTGATCGCCTTTACTTTATCCGGATCAATGTGAATACCTTTAGTGGTGACGACGAACCCCAGGAATTTTCCACTAGCCATTCCGAGGAAAGACTTGGTAGGGTTCATCTTCAACTGATGGGCCCGCATCAAGTCGAACATGGTCTTTAAGTCTTTGATGTGATCATTTTTATCACGACTTTTCACGACCAGATCGTCCACGTAGCACTCGACTGTCTTTCGGAGATGTTCCTGAAAGATCTTCGACATGGCTCGCTGATATGTAGCACCTGCATTCTTCAAGCCGAAGGGCATGACTGTGTAGCAGAAGACACCGAAAGGCGTTCTGAATGCGGTGTGCTTCTCATCATCTGGATGCATCTTTATCTGGTTGTAACCAGAGAAACCATCCATAAAGGACATCCTCTCAAACCCACACGTGTTGTCGATGATGACATCCGTGATGGGGAGAGGAAA
>BQKN01055330.1:66540-76779 GCA_022839385.1 Asparagus kiusianus | reverse complement strand
TAGTAGTAAATTGTTTGTAAATCATCATCAAAACAAGAAGGCCAACACGCATAACAAGTGGTATCAGAGCTCGGGCTACGCTTGAGCAATTTGGAGGAGTAGATCACTTTGGAAGCTCGTCTAGGGTTTCAATTGGAGTTAAAGGTGTGATCTTTTTGGTAAAAGCTCTATCTTTCTCAAGTTTTGATCTATTCTTTAGTTTTTTCCGCTTTGGTTATTGGTGTGTTGAGGAATATGGCCGGGAAAGAAGGTGTTGAGGGTAGTGCTTCTGGTGTGAAGACCATTCAAAGTTTGAATATCCACTCTACGAAAATAGATGTGGAGAAATTTAATGGCACGAATAACTTTAGACTTTGACGATGCGAAGTTTTGGATGCGCTGAACGCGCAAAATTTGGAAGACACTTTGGAGTCGGATGGCAAGCCAGATGATATTGAAGAGAATGTTTGGAAAAAGATGAATCGGACGGCGTGTGGTGTTATTAGGTCTTGTTTAACACAAGATTTGAAGTATGATGTGATGAATGAGACTTCTGCAAAGAAGATTTGGGAGACCCTTGAGAGCAAGTATTTGACCAAGAGTATGGAAAATCACTTGCATTTGAAGAGGAGGCTTTATCACTTTCAATTGAAGAAGGGAACCTCCATTAGTGATCACATGAACCACTACACGAAGCTTCTTGTGAATTTGGCGAATGTGGATGTTATGATTGAAGATGAAAACAAGGCGTTATTGTTGTTGAGTTCCTTGCCTGATGAGGAATACGAGACCTTTGTTCTTACCCTAATTTATGGGAAGACGTCCCTTTCGTATAGTGAGGTCACCGTTGTACTTATTAACTATTAGCTTCGAAAGAAGGATAAGGAGGCTTCAGTTTAGCCGGTAGCGGAGGCATTGATCGCAAGAGGGAAGAATCCAAACCGAAAGAATTGAAAGTCACAGTCTAGAGTAGGGCATCCTATAGTTGGAAAAAATCAGTGTGCTTAGTGCAAGGAGACTGGTCATTGGAGGAAAGATTTTCCAAAGCTCGATGAATGGATGAAGAATAAGCAGAAGGGAAAAGAGAAGAAACCATCATCAGAAGCAAACATTGTTATATCGGATGGTAATATTTCTGATATTTCTATTTATTCTCTTTCTATCAGTCCTACAGGTAGCTATTCGGAGGAATCCAAATGGATGTTAGATAGTGATGTGACCTATCATGTGTGCCCTAGAAGGGAATGGTTCTCCAGTTTTGAGAAACTAGATAGTAGTGTGGTGTACATGGAAGACAACCGTGCATGCCGGATCCTTGGGATAGGAAGAATTCGCATCAAGATGTTTGACGGGACTGTTAGGGAGTTATATGATGTGAGATATGTTCATTCCTTGAGGAAGAACTTGATCTCAATTGGAGTTTTGGTTGGAGAGGGTCTGAAGGTTCGTGTTGAGGACATGGTTCTCGAGATCGTGGAAGACTCTTTGATTGTGATGAAATTCATCAGGAGGAATAATTTGTACGATTTGTTTGGAGATACAGTGACAGGTGGAGAGCTGGCGACTTCTGTTGATTCGACTAGACTGCGGTATTTGGGGCTTAGTCATTCCAATATTAATTTGGAGATGAGTGCATCGACCTACAGTTTGAAATCCATTGAACATCTTGATGTGAGCAAGAAGACCGAGGTGAAGTTTGTCACCTCTATTCATCTCACGGAGTGTCTTTCAGATGGAGTTCACGTGGATGTTTAGAGGCCTTCCAAGGAGGCATCGTTAGGAGCAAATAGATGTTTGGTTTCCTTTGTTGGTGGCTGTTCTAGGCGTGTTTGGGTTGCAAATAAATCCCCTTTGGATAAAGTCCTAGTAGTCTCCAACAGATTGAAGAAGTGTGTGATAGACACAAAGGTGAAGGTACTTCATTCTGATTTTAGTGGGAGGTATAAGATGGACCTGTTTCTATAATGGAGCCTAGCTCACGACATTTCGAGACACTTCGTTGGAAATGAAATCTTGGGGCAACTAGATAGGATAAAAAATTTGGAGAACCGTGCCTTGCTGGAGGAGGATCGGTATTTGTTGTCAAGCAATGGTCTACAAAAGAGTTTTTGGACTGAGGCTTCGATATATTTGGGTCATCCTATTAAAGATATGCTAACTGCTGTAATAGGAGGTAAAACATAATTGGGTGTTTGGTTTGGTAGTGTCACTTCTGTTGAGGCTTCAATGAGGGAGCTAATTGACTCTCAGCAGGTGGAGAGTTTTGGACAGACCTTAGATGTATCGCAACGGGTGGAGAGTGACACTACTCTATATTGGGTGAAGATTACAATACATACTCCAGATCATACTGCATTATTTGGGATTCTAACTGAGGTGACACAGTTTGGGGATCAATTAATTTTGGATGCAGATGATGAGTTGGGTTTTGATTCGAGTGTTGCTGATAGATGTAGTTTGGATATAGCCATTGGTTCACCTCAGGTGGAGGTGTTTGATTCGTTACACTTTAAGGCCATTGGAGGTACTATCAGCCACAAAGTTGATGATATTGGAGAAGGGTTATGAACTCTTTGTAGGCATCAAAAATTTCCTATAGTTTCTCGTACGCGACTCGAGACAAAGAGAAGACGATGAACATCACCATCCAAGTTACAGAAGTTCATTTGATGATGATAAGCGCATAAAGTGAGTCAACGAACCATGCGAAGCAATGAAACTTCGGAATAACGGAAACACGAACTGATCGGAAGCTCCGCGTCACTTACAAAATACGAAATACCCCCATGTCCCATCCACTATACAGATGATTCAATCATGGGAGATTGTAGATCTTCTCGATGGCTTTCCGATACATTTTGAATTGCATGATTCCGAGTTTGGACGACAAAGATACGGCTGAAATGGACAAGACGTGCAGAACTACGTTCCGGGCCTCGGCGAGACACCTCTTGGTGTCTCGGCCAGGCCGAGGCACCCAAGGGTGTCTCGGCCAAGCCGAGACACCCCAAGGTGTCTCATCTTGGCCGAGACACTCCATGGTGTCTTGGCCAAGCCGAGACACCCCTTGGTGTCTCGGACCTTGTAGAGCTGTTTTTCCTATTATACGCTTTGAATATGAAGAAACTCAAAAGATGAAAGTTATAGAGATCCTTGTTATCTTTCTAACTCATCTTGGATCAACTCATTCCAAGATAGTATGAGAGTGATAAAGCCAAAATACTAAATATAGTACAAACTACCTCAAAATTCCAAGACAATGTTGGTGTCTCAGAGAAGAATGAAGATTTTGGACATGATTCGATTTGAATATGAAAATTCTTAAAAGACAAAAGTTGTAGATATCTTCGTCAGCTTTCTAACATATTATAAATCATATTATTTGGAGGTCATATGAAAAATTTAGGGCCAAAATACCCAAGACACCCATAGGTGTCCGTAGCCCCGAAAATCGATTTTTTGGTAGTTTTAAGCTATTTTTCGATGTTAACCATCTGGATTTGTTCCCACTAATAAAATATTATCCAAGAACATGGTTAAGTGGTTACAACTGAGGATAAGAGTGAATCAACCATTCTTATCCGAAAACAGAGCTCCCGAAACCTATAAATACAGCCATAGGGCCTTTATTTTTTCAAAGCTGGAATTCTCGAGTGTTAGCAAAGCCTTGCCGAACTGAGGACTGAAGAGGCACGAATTTCAAAGAGGAGGAGGAGATATTAGAGAATTGTTCGGCATAAAGAAGAGGAGTTCGTCAGATCTGCAGCTCGGTTCCTTCCCTTGAGATTGCCCCGTTGCGGTGATCTCGAGAAGAGTGATTATCTCGCTGTTGCCGAGATAATTACTTTGGTTTCTTGATTCCTTCGTGAATCAATGAAACTCCAGATCTGATCTGATCGTTTGGTGGTCCACGGATATCAACGTCCCCGTCACAGGTAAAGATCCAATGCAAGCAGCGGGTGATAAACACCCATTGCATTTGTTTGAAGGAGATTGTAATTTTAATTTTATTGTGTAAAGGTCTTATAAAAAGACCGATCTTTTTTTGAACTTGTTGTAACGATTGAAGTTGTAATAAGTTATATAATAAAAAAATCGATTTCCCACCCAAACAAGCTGGCAACCACATTGGGAGCCAACAGCTTCGCTGCCGAAGCTGTCGTGATGCAGCTGACGATCAAGATCCCCGTGGCTGAGGAGGTCGAATACGAGTTCGACCAACAGAAGTTCGAGGAGTACATCTACTCCTCCACCTCCTCCAGATCCGCCTCTCCCCACAAGCGTAGGAAGGTCTCCTTTGCCCGAAAGATCTACGGGTCTTCAGATCTGAAGACTCAAGAAGGCAAATTCCCTGCTACCGTTGCTACAGCTACACCTCACAACAATCCGCTGGCGTCCAATGAGACCAGATCTGTAGATCTGAACTCCTCTACGATCAATGAGATAACTCCTGAAAGTGCTGCAACTCTATCAAGGAGAGCACGTCAAAGGTAACGCCAACGCCTCACGCGCTAATTCGCCAAGGTTTTGGATCAGGTGGATGGAATCCATTACCAAGCGGATCTGGAGTTCAGAAAGTGCCAAGTGGCTAAGCCATCTCCACAGCAAGCTTCACAAACCTCCTCCCAACCACCTACTAACAAATGGGTTCGTGTCAAATGGAATCGTTCCACTCTTGAGAAGCGCATTCAGAAGCGTCGCGTACTTCTTGCGCATGCCAGATCCTTGTGTGAAAAGCACAAGAAATGCAAAAGGAAGATGCGGTTAAGAGATTGCTGAGATCCAAACAAATTTGGATGCCAAAGGCCAAATCAACACCTAAGGCCAAAGCAAGCAACGTTGCTCCCCAGCCTTCGTCAACTTCGGATCCCGCTCCTATTGCTCCCACACATTCGGTGAAGCCTAACGACAGTGTGGATCTCTCAAAATTTGGAATTCCGTTGAAGAATCGTCTGGGTCCTTTACATGAAGATCAAGGCAAAGCGCCTTTAAGGAACACTTAGGACCGTTGAAGGAACCCCCAACAACTATCCGGACTAAGGGTCGTACGCGACCTCCTAATAAGTTAATTCTCGTAATTACCCACGAGGGGGTGCCTGCACAAAACCAAGAGCCCATTAAAATTTCACCCTTACACGGGTGTGATTCCAAACGTGTGACTCCTGCTAAAGCCAATAAAGCACTACCTATTTAGAAGAAGACGTGCCGAACAAACAATAGTGTTCCACTTAAGGAATCAAACCAACAGCCGATAGGTTACTCTGACGGCAATGTCGATGAGTTGTACTATCGGGCTGGGGGTACTAATTAATCTCGAAAGAGAAGTACCCGGGAAGCGGACTTTCACTGTCTGTGTACCAAACTTATCAGTGTAGTATTATCAGCGTGTAGCCGCTCCAAGACCGATCCGCAGAGGGTCTCGGTATTCGAGAGGATCTCCAATGGAACGACTAAGTCAAAGCCAAAGCGTTTCCATAAGAAACGATCGGTCGTTCAAGCTGACGAATTTCCAAAAGTTACGGTAAATATGGTTGATAAGAGAAAGTCTTCTCGAACTTCTAGCTTCGACCCCCTTATATCGTATCATCTGACTCGGCTACGCACAGGGACCACTAGACGCATGGATTATCAGAGAATGCAGAGGGGATTATCCTCAGATGATGAAGCATTAGATACTAACTCTGCAGTCGTTTCTAACAAAAAAATATCCAGCCCAGGACAATCCCACGAAGTGTTTATGATTAACACCGAGAAAGTAGCCAAAATGGTTGAGGATGCTCTAGCCAAGCAGAAGCAAGCATTCAAGATCGAAATAGAAATGGCTATGCTACGGATGAGGGAAGAGCATGACCAACAAATCCGAGTTTTGTTGAATCAGATAGGTGAATCTAGTCGTCGCAACAGTATTAGCCAAGCGGTTAGCGTTTCAAATGGGGGTGAACACCTTAATACTGATAACCCTCTCGTTGATCAAAACACTAGGGATGGCCCTACTGAGAACAACAACACTGGGGGTGGCCGCATTATTCCTCTCGAAAATTGTCCAAAATAAGATATAGACGAGGACGAAAAGATGAAGGATCTCGAGAGTAAAATCGACGCTCTGATGTCTGCTCGAGAGGTGAAGAAGACCGGGATCCCGTATCCTTATCCAAGAGAGTGGGATTCGATCCCGTATCCGACAAAGTTCAACCTAATCAACTTCACCCTGTTCGACGGGAAGGGCTCGCCCACTCAACATTTGATCTATTTCAAATCCCACTTGGGCATGATTTCTTACAACAAAGCCTTGATGGTTCGGTCATTCGTTGGCACCCTCTGCGGGCCTGCTTTCAATTAGTACCGCCGTCTTAAGCCTAGAAACGTCAACAGCTGGGATGATATGGAGAGCTCGTTCCTCGACAACTTCTTTGATGACGATGCCGAGATATGTTCGCGGTAAAAATTGTAGCTTTCTTCATTGATTCCATCATACTCTTAGTAATAGTTTATCGATTACAAAGATCCGGTCTTTTTATAAGATCTGGTTACAACGAAATCAAATAAAAAAGAAATAAAAATTACAACTTTTTCCTTGTTTGTCGAACGAATCACGAGCTCCTGTTTTGCGGTCACTCGCTTGTGTGGGTTCTTTGCCTGCGCCGGGGTTTATCCGTGGACCACCGCGCGATCTAGATCCGGTCGGATCTACGCAGTATGATGGATAATATTTCTCCAAGGAAATAATAGCCGAGGGGATTATTTCGCCAAGGAAATAATAGCCCAAGTGTTGAAATCGACCAAGCGAATTCGAGACTCTTCTCTGGATCAAAGGCTAAGCTTTGATCCGGAGGATGACTGCATAGATCTGAGATCCGTTCCCTCTCGAACTCTTGCCTTATTTGGCGTTGACGATCGCCGAGCACCGGATCTAGAAGAGCAAGTCCTCAAAGTCCCAAAGCTTCAATCTTTTTTAGATTTGAGCCTTGAATCCAGCAGAGCTTCGCCTCTCCAAAATTTCCAACCCTTGAAAATGAACCCCCTCTCCTCTATTTATAGGATTTGAAAGTGGATCTGGGCCCAGATCTGGGCCCAGATCTGAGCGTGGCTCGGCCATGGCCGAGCTACCTTAGGGTGACTCGGCCGTCGAGCCACCTTTGGGTGACTCGGTTTTGGCCGGGTCTCTTTTGGTGTTGGTTTTTCCGCCGTTGTATCCGTTTTCCGGTTTTGTGATTGATTTATCCAGACTTGATTCGTTGACCTGATTTGGCAGTAAATCCGTATCCTGATTTAGCAATAAATCCACTTTTGAGTTCGAGTCCGAAACTGATCTTGATTCGATCTTGATCCATCTGAGTCCGCTCTTGGTTGGATGACTTGTTGATTCACCAAACCGTTAGCTTGATTTCGCACGCGAGTGGATGTATTCCGTTGTTTGCGTGCAGTTCGTTAACCTCGTTGCCTTGTTAATCCGCTTCATCACGTCTCGCTTGGCTTCGGTGTTGTGGTTTAACGATCATTCTTGGATTCATCGCCCGATGGTTCGTTGGTTTTTCGAATCACCGTGTCGAGCTGTGTTAAGGGACCTATAAGCAGTTTTATACACCTACAGATACCCCCTCCAAAGTATTTCAGCCTCGTTCTTTTATAAAAGAGTCTAGAATACTTTGGATATGATTGTCCCATCCTTCAATCGGTTACGACGGGATATTTGGATGGCTTCCACTCTTGATTCCTTCAGTCCTCCAGGCTATTCGGTGCTTTGTCGAATATCTGTAAGGGTTCCGGTGCTGCATGTATTGTCTGACCGTTTGTCGGAATTTTGAACTTGAAGTCGATTCTCGATTTCCTAACTTTTTAGCTCGAGTTTGCTGTTTCAACATAGAACTGACCATCGATTGTCGGTGTTGAATCTTCATTTACAACGCGTTGTCCGGCGTTTGAGCTTCATTACGACGCGTTGTCCGGCGTCCAAGCTTCATTACGACGCGTTGTCCGGCGTTCGACACAGTTTATACTCGTACGTCTTCTGGAGTATACACAGTTTTAGGCTCTTAAGGTATTGGAGCGTGGCGGATACTTGAGTCACGAGACCAACAAACGGAGTTGATGCGTCAATGACTCGTATTTATAGAATTTTTGGCAAATTCTCAGCCATCAACGGGTTTGATAAGCCTTTACCGACTACCGTTTGAGTCGGGCTAGCATGCGGATTATCTAAATCCGTTCCGCATGTAACGTTAAGCTAAAAGAGTTAACCCTTTTAATGCTACGATATTGAATACGTAGACTTTGTCTTTCTCCTGTGAAAAGACTAAACAACAATGTGTATGAGACGTTGACTTAGGATTTTTAGCAAATCCTCAGCCTTCAACGGATTTGACGTGCTCTTACCGATTATCGTTTGAATCGGGCTTACATGCGGATTGTTTTAGTCCGTTCCGCATGTGACGTTGTGCTAAAGGAGTGAACCTCCTTAGACTTTGTGCTATGATGTTGAATACATAGGCTTTACCGTTTGTTATGGGAATAGGCTACCCGGCGACGCGTGCTAGGCGTTGACTTTAGTATTTTTGGCTAACCCCTAGCCTTCAACGGATTTGATTAGCCTTTACCGACTACCGTTTGAGTCGGGCTAGCATGCGGATTATCTAAATCCGTTCCACATGTAACGTTGTGCTAAGAGAGTGAATTCTCTGAGACTTTGTGCTACGACTTCGAATACGTAGACTTTGCCATTGTTATGGGAATAGGCTACCCAGCAACGTGTATTAGACGTTGACTTATCCCCGCTTAGGCTTCGGGACAAAGGTCTCCAGAATCAGGTTCTGGTGTCTTTTTGGCCGGTAAAAGACTAAACCGGCGACGCGTGTTAGGCGTCGGCATATCTTTTCTTAGGATTCAGGATGAAATTCCCCATGCGTGTAAGGTATGGATTTTGGTTTATTAATAACAACCTGCCACAATGTTAAATATGTGGACGGGTGTTTTTTTTAACGGTTAAGAACTATCTGGCAGCGCGGGTTAGGCGCAGACTTATCCTTGCTTAGGTTTCAGGATAGAATACCCCAGAATCGAACTCTGGTGTC
Source organism: Asparagus kiusianus (assembly GCA_022839385.1). Taxonomy (NCBI): domain Eukaryota; kingdom Viridiplantae; phylum Streptophyta; class Magnoliopsida; order Asparagales; family Asparagaceae; genus Asparagus; species Asparagus kiusianus. The sequence goes on along the minus strand of BQKN01055330.1, from coordinate 67,732 downwards.
TTCTTCACGGAGAAAGACTAAACCGGCAGTGCGTGTTAGGCGCAGACTTATCCCTGCTTAGGATTCGGGATAAACTTCCCAGGATGAATCCTAAATTTGATAAATTCTTGGAAAAATGGTTAATGTGGGAAAGGAAGAATTTTATATTCTATTCCCCAAACAAGGAAGGAAGAATTTTATATTCTATTCCTTGATTTTGGAAAGGAAGAATTTTATATTCTATTTCCAGTGCAAGAAAGAAACTAGAAGTGGGATCTCCACTTCGAGAATCCAAAAGATCTAGATAAGTGATAATCATATTTTATTACAATTTTATACCCTCATTATCTATTTTACATGAATAAATATACCATTGTTTATACATAAATGAATGGAAATATAAATAAATATTATTAAATGTAAAAACCCCTCAAAATCTCTCTTCTCTATTTTTGTAGCATTTTAGAAGCACATTGAAGCAAAAATCCAAGAGAACCGGACTGCTGGACTTGGTTGTAGAGGCTTGGAATTTCAAAATCAAACGTGGACTTGGATGCAAATAATTGAAATGAAGTGGGCTTTTATACATTACAAAACCGGACTTTTTTCTTGCTGCATTTCATCAATAAAGGCCGGTCATTGATTGCTTGGGCTGATGCAATCATTGTTTTCTTTGCTGCTAAAATAAACTTGGATTGGTAAATGAAATGGAGATGTGGAGTTTTACACAAGGACCGGACATGGACTGACCAAATGTGGACTGCAGAGATTGGACCGTATTTTGGCTTTTTAAGTTTAATCACATGCATTGGATTGAATGACCGAATTTGAGTGCTGTAGGTGGGAGTTGGATTTCCATCATGGGCCGGCTTTGCTCTTCTATTTTGATTTTCAAAATCAAATCCATCATGGGCCGGCTTTGCTCTTATATTTTGATTTCGAAAATCAAATGTGGGCTTAGACTTGCTTGCAAATTGAAAATCAAATGAAGTATATGGCCAAACTTGATCAATTGATGGGCTGCAGAAATTAAATTCGAAATTCAAATCATATGGGCTAGAGAAGAACAAAGAGCAAACTCTTCACTAACAAATTCAAAGGTGGAGATTGTTACTTGGGGCTCAAGACAAATCCAATGGCTCATATTCATTGAAGATTACTATAAATAGGGGTAGAGAGTGAGGGGTTAGAAGTGTGAAAATTTTGTAAACTC
>BQKN01055330.1:49082-66530 GCA_022839385.1 Asparagus kiusianus | reverse complement strand
TTTTTCATTCTTGGTTTATTTCTTGATTTTATTCATTCATCTTTCTTGCCTTGTGATTTCATTTATTCTTTAATTCTTCCTTCTCTCCTCTAAAATTCAATTTATTATCTTTTGCATATATTCATAACGATCACTCAACAAAATCACACTCATTCTTTATTCCTAATTATCACGCACAAAACATAAGAATCATTTCTAATAATCTCTTAAAATCACCTTCCTCGTGGGATCGATATCTTTTTATACTATAACTTGATAAATTATGCACTTGCAATTTTGGTACATAATTATGCCGCATCAATAAGCTTACCTTTTATAGGATTGGTTATCTAGATGAGTTTTTTCGTTTATCGAAATGGAATTTCAACTTTGGTTATAACCATGAAGAGGTTTAATCAAAGAGAAAAGAAGAGAGTTCTTTCGTTTATCGAAAGGAGGCTCTGAATTGAAAATGGACCTCTTGTTCTTGGAAAGAATCAAGAGGGGAATTTGTTGGTGGCTTGGACCAGAAAGACACTTTTAGTGGACTCACTGTCAATTGAAATTGATCAGTGAGGGATTTTGGTGGTAAAAATAATTTTGGGTTATCCTCTAGAATATTAAGTGTAATATTCTTCCAGGAACTTCCCGATAAATAGGTTATCCTGAATGTGCTAGGGATAGTACTTTTTCAGGAACTTCCCATTTATTGGCATTAATTACCTGACGCCCTCTAGAGAAATTAGGCGATAAGCGCCATTTGAGTAGATTGTGTCTATCACAAACGGCCCTTCCCATTTGGGTTCGAATTTACCTTTCTTCTTGGAGTTGAGGATTATCGGTCGGCGAGCAGCGAGGACCAGATCTCCTTCCTTGAAGCTTCTCTGTCGGACTCTCTTGTTGAAAGCCCTAGATATTCTGGCTTGATAAAACTCAATGTGTTGTTGAGGTTCCAAGCATTTTTCATCCAACATTTCGAGTTCTTCGAGACATTTCTGATGTTGCTCTTCCGTCGTCATCTTCGTTGCGAGAGCAATCCGGAGGGATGGGATTTGGATTTCCAACGGCAGCACAGCTTCACATCCGTATACCAACGAATATGGGGTAGCTCCGGTAGGTGTGCGTATGGTGGTACGATAAGCCCAGAGTACTTCGCCGAGTTTATCGTCCCAATCTCGCTTATTGGTCTTCACGAGCTTTGACAGGATCTTAATGATCGTCTTGTTAAAAGCTTTAGCTAATCCATTCGCAGCGGGATAATAAGCTGTTGACGAAACATCTTGAATTTTGAACTTGTCACAAAACCAGACGAAAGCGTTGCTTATGAACTGTGGACCGTTGTCATGAATGATCCGTCTTGGCACGCCATGTCGGTATATGACATGATGCTTGATGAAATTGATGACGTTGTTCGTCTTTACTTCTTTAAGCGGAATTGCTTCAGCCCACTTTGAAAAGTAATCCGTGATTGTGAGAATAAATCGATCACCTTTGACTGAAGGGGGAAAAATAGGACCGACAATGTCCATACCCCATGTCTTGAATGGCCAAGACGTGGTTGACGTATGTAACCGCTCCGGTGGTTGGTGCATATAATTTGCATGTACTTGACAAGCGTGACATCCTCGGGCATATTCGATCGTGTCACGTACCATTGTTGGCCAAAAATATCCCATTCTCCTGATGCGATCATACAGTTTGGGACCAGGCTGATGCGCACCGCATTCTCCTTCATGTGCTTCCTTAAGAACTTCTTCTGCTTCTTTGTTCGAAAGACATCGGAGTAACAAACCATCGTACCCTCGACGGTATAATGTATGAGTCTCAGTGTTATAGAAAAATCTTGGTGCTCTTCGGCGGATTGATTCCCTTTCTTTTACATCCTCTGGCAAAATACCATACTGGACGTAATCAATGATGGGAAAACGCCAATCTCAGGACTCTGACCCAATTTGAGTTGAGTTCACCTCCTTGGCGTTTATGTTTCTATATCTTCCTCTTCGATATCCATATTGTATATGGGTACGCAGAGTTGATGTGATCTTACTGTGACTAGCAGTTTAGTTACAGGAGGCTGCGCGAGTGATACCGCTAGTGCTGCCAGTGCATCCGCATAAGCGTTCTGGAGACGAGGGATGTATTCAATAAATAATTCTTCAAAAGAATCTGCCATTTTGATGGCCTCCTGGTGATACGGGATCAGGTCTTGGTTCCTGACTTCATACTCTCTACGGACTTGGTTGACTATCAATTGAGAATCCCCAAAAGCTTCGAGATATTCGACCCCCAGCTCCTTGGCGAAACTGAGTCCAATGAGAAGTGCGTTGTACTCGGCTACGTTATTGGAACATGGATCAGTCAGTGAATAAGCTCGAGGCATCACATGCTTCCCCGGGGAAACTAAGACAACTCCAACTCCGGAGGAGACTCTAGAACATCCGGGGGTTATTGCCACATTAGCTGCCCTCGAAGCACCATCGAAATATAATTGCCATACTTGTTGGTGCGATGTAGTGTTAACCTCGTGGGTTTCATCCGGCAAGTCATCATATACTTCTGCCGTATTCGCGGTCGGGTTTGCTGCCAAAAGATCACAAATTACTTGTCCTTTGATTGACTTCTGCTGTTTGAAGTGCAAATCATATTGGGACAAGAGAAGGGTCCACTTCGCTAACCGCCAATTCATCGAACCCGGTTGCGTCATAAATACCCGTACTGGATTAACGTTAGAGATAACGTAAATCGTCTGTCCAACCAAGTAATGCCGCATCTTTTGTACTGCGAATACTAATGCGAGACATTCTTTCTTAATCATCGGATATCGAGACTCGGCACCTACCAAAGTCTGACTTAGATAATAGACTGCCTGTTCGTGACCATTATCATCGTCTTATGCTAGTAAAGCACTTATCGAGTGGTTCATCGCCTTGATGTAAATCAAGAACGGTTTACCTGATTTTGGTGCAATAAGAACAGGGGGATTCGTCAGATATGTCTTGATATCTTCAAGTGCTTTTTGGCATGCGTCGTCCCAAATAAACGACACACATTTCTTATTTAGCTTAGAGAATGGTTGGCACTTCCCAGAAAGATTTGAGATGAACCGCCGGATGTAAGCTAAACGCCCTTGCAATCCTCTGAGTTTTCTCAGATTTCTAGGGGGTTGCAGTTCATGTATCGCCTTCACCTTATCGGGATCGATATGTATACCTTTCGTAGTGATGACGAATCCAAGGAATTTTCCGCTGGACATTCCAAGAAAGGATTTAGTGGGGTTCATCGTCAACTGATGACTCCGCATGAGATCAACCATCGTCTTCAAGTCCTTGATGTGATCTTCTTTGTTGCGGCTTTTCACAACCAAATCATCAACGTAGCACTCAACCGTTTTCCTGAGATGTTCTTGGAAAATCTTAGACATCGCTCGCTGGTACGTGGCGCCTGCATTCTTTAGACCGAAAGGCATCACCGTGTAGCAAAAGACACCGAGGGGCGTTCTGAACGCTGTATGCTTCTCGTCGTCTGGGTGCATCTTGATTTGGTTGTATCCCGAAAAGCCATCCATAAAGGACATTCTCTCAAATCCACATGTATTGTCGATAATGACATCCGTAATTGGGAGAGGAAAGTCGTCTTTTGGACATGCCGCATTCAGGTTTCTGAAATCGATGCAAATCCTGATTTTACCATTCTTCTTCATGACTGGAACAATATTGGCTAGCCAGTCTGGATGTTGCTCCTCTCGGATAAATCCTGAATTGATCAATTTCTTAACCTCTGCCTCAATGGCTTCCATAATCTACGGACGAAACCGTCTTTGCTGTTGTTTGACAGGTTTAGCATCCGACTTGATATCGAGGCGATGCACTGCCACATTAGGATCGAGCCCTGGCATGTCTTCATAGTTCCAGGCGAAGACGTCAATATATTCCCTGATGAGAGCAATTAATTCCTCCTTCTCATTTAGGGGAAGACCATCGCTGATGAATATAGGCTTTGGGTTGGCTTCGTCGCCCATATTAATTTGGACTACCTTATCTTCAGTGGGGGGTTCCCTCTGTTCAAATCTATCACCATACTGCATGTTCAGGTGATGAACCCATGGGTCTTCCCATGTTGGCATTTGATCATCATCTTCCATCATGGATGGATCAGCTGTAGTCATGTTCATCATCAGGGCTTTGAATGCTTCCCCAGACTTGTATCAGAATCCCATTCCGAGGAATCTGATGAGTACCCATTTTTACCTTTGTTAGCAATTTGATCGATGATTTGCCAGCAACATTTGTCATCAGATGAGGATGCATAGCCTAAACCTCGTCTAAACTTATAATAATCATCCGGTTTCCCTTTTGGTACATATGCTGCTTTGGCTGGAATACGGGGACCTCGATCGAAATATAAACCTTCTCCGAGTGTGAAATTATATCCCTGTTTTTCCATGAGCTTGCGTGCTTCCGAACTATACTTAGATAAATATCGACCAGGTTCGTCATCATTCTCATCTTCTTTTAAGAAATGATCTGGTAACGAAAAATTCTCTCCTTTACCGTAAATCACTTCCTTTTCGCCTCCTATTTTGACGGGGATAACCAGGGTTGTCCCGAAAGAATGCTAGAGGCTTTTCTTTGCTACATAGGACGATCAAATCGGCATATACAAATTGGGATTATCATACAATCCCTTTATCACATCATTAAGAGACAGAGAGTACTCTAAATCATCATTTATTTCATTATTGGCAAGTTGCCAGTTACAACTGCCATCTGACGATTGTTCAACGTCAAGATTGATTACAAATGGTACAATGTCATTAAAAACAAAACCTCCATTGTAATCAAATCTGGCTTCGGAGTCAGCTTCTTCTCCGCTGTCCGTGCCCTGGGCCGATGGTTCAGTATCGGATTCGTTACCATAAAGGAGAGAATCAGTGAAATAATTCTCAAACCCTTTAAATGGTTGCTTATCCGCGACCACCGTACTGACTTTACCATCAGTGTCAACATATTTCAAACACTGATGGTGAGTGGAAGGAATTATAACGTTACCATGGATCCAAGGCCGACCCAGTAGTAGGTTATATGATGTCTCACCATCAATCACGTAACATGTGACCTCCGTCTTCAGATCACCCATTTGACATTTTATCCGGATCTTTCCCAAAGGCCTTGACCCGCTGGTGTTGAATCCGTAAATAACTGTGCCTGTAGATGCTAATTTACTGACTGGAATGCCGAGGCTATGCATCAAGCGAAGCGGCATAATACTCACAGCGGAATCCGGATCCACTTGGATTCGGTTGACTTCGCTGGAGCCAATGTACCCGATGAAATACAAGGGTCGATCATGATTCGAATTCTTCGTCTGCATATCCTCTTTGGTGAAGGTAATGCAGGGAAGGTTCTTAGCCGCTATATTACAGTGTTGAGTTAGCGGTTCTGGCTCTTCCGGTACCGGCTTGATCCGAGTAAGAAATGCTTCTGAATCGGCTAAGGCCTCTTGTAAGGCTTTCCTGGTCTCTTTAGACAACCGCAGCAACTCATACAGTGTTATCCGTGCTGAAATATTAGCTAGTTGAGCCATAACATCAAAGATGCGCGGAGTGTTAGAGCTCTCCGGTTTATCTCTTCCAATCGGACAATTGAAGCGAGACTGCTTCGGATTCTGCACCTCCTGGGGTCTCTTTTCTTTCTGCTTATCCACCAGCTGTCGTCGAGCCTCTTCAACCGGTTTAGGAACCGCAATCACCCCCCCAGCTCCGTGAGAGTTTTGGTTGGTCCCCGTTTAGTCACCCCCTGCTCAGCTAACTGATCATTAGGTGACGGATAGTTGAAATGGTACTGGTTTCCGCTTCTGGTGGCAAAGACTTCTTGTTCTTCTTCGGAGAGCGCGAAGGTAGGAGCCTCATCACCATCCTCTTCGAAGATTGCAGAAGTAGCATTGCAGGACTTGCCTTTACCCTTCTTGGTCGAGGAAGTCGCCCACTGATCATCTTCAATAAGATCCGGATGAACCCAGAGGATTTCGCCGTTTGGGGCTGTGTGTGGCATAAGTCCCTTTTTGCGCTGTCCATACGGATCATCATTCACCGTCTTCATTCCTACTTTGGTGACGCTCTTTGGCTCGAACCATGTTGTGGGCACCGATCCAAAACTGATTAATACTGCATTTGCTCCTACGTTCTTGGACGGCTTCGGGGTTATGACGCCCACGTCAATTAATGCCTGGATCTTGTCCTTGAGGTGGTAGCATGACCTCGTAGGGTGATGGACCGCTCTATGGTACGCGCAGTACTTCGGATCCGTCACTTTGCTGGCCCCTTCTTGATCTACGATCGCCGGCAGCTGGATTTTGTTATTCTCCAACAGGTATTTGAAGATGCCGGGAACTTCATCGTCTTTGATGGAGTAAACTTTAGGAAACCTTGGCTCCGAAGATTTCTGCTTCTGAGGCCGTTGTTGCCGCTGCTGCTGTTGCTGAGGTTGCAATTGAAAAGTTTGGTTAGCATCAACTGCATTAGCATGTGCCTTACCTTTCCCCTTTGGGTTGAAATTCTGCGTTGGAGCATTCGCCGCTTGCTGGCCTCTCTCTGCCTTCTTTCTTCTGAGGAACCGCTCAGCTTGCTCCCCTCGTTCCTTCAGATCCTTCCATGTTTTGGATGGTGCTGTCCCCATTGCTTCCAACACGTCCAACGAAAGATTGTTGTGGCAGGTCTAGAGAATGAACTCCTCAGTGATCGGGTCCCGACAGTTCATCGCCATATTCCGGAACCTTTTGACGAAGGTGTCGACTAACTCCCCGTCTTTCTGTTTCTTGTCTAGCAACGATCCGATAGATATCTCGGTGTCGTCGTCGAAAAAATTGGTGAGGAACTTAGTCTCCATATCGTCCCAGCTATTTACGCTACCTGGCTTGAGGCGGCGATACCAATCGAAGGCGGCTCCGCGAAGAGTGCCAACGAAGGACCGTAGCATCAGAGGCTCATTACCAAAGATAACCCCCAGATGTGATTTGAAGTAAATCAAATACTGGGTGGGTGAACCCTTCCCATCAAACGTCGTGAAGTTAATTAAATTGAACTTCGCCGGATATGGGATTGATTCCCATTCTCTTGGGTATGGACAAGGAATACCCGTCTTTTTCGTCTCTTGAGCAGAAATCAACGTATTGATTTTGCTCTCGAGGTTTTTAATCTTCAAACTTTCACCTGTATTTTCGTTGGCATTACTCTGAGGTGGAAGTGTGGCGTTATGACTAGTATCCTCGATACCACCCCCTGCATTGACGGGAGGATTATTGGCATTGTGAGCTTCATTCGCCTGTGCGTTCTCCTCTTCTTGATTAACCTGGTTATGACGACTTGGTTCGCCTTGCCGGTTTGTCAGTGCTTGGATCTGTTGGTCATACATTTCTCTCATATTCTGCATGGCCATCTGCATCTCAAACCTGAAGCTCTCCTGTTGTTTGGCCATGGCTTCTTCGAGCATCTTGGCCACTTGTTCCGCGCTTATCATGAATGACTCGCGGGGTTGTCCTTCGCTGGATACGGTATTATCAGATGCAACTGCCGAGCCGGCATCTGATTCTTCATCTCCTGAAGGTAATCTTGTCCGAACCCTACCATATGTTGCACGAATGATAGCTCCGGACTGCAGACGAGTTACACGTCGGGGCACTTCTGGAATTGCCTCGGGATTATCCTGAGCCGATGTTCCTTTGCTGGTCATGTTGGTGGTGACCCTCGGAAATTCTCCATCTTCGACCACCGTTCTTCTTCGTCGGAAACGCCTAGGCCTTGGTTTTGGCGTTTCGGTACTAAGTCTTTCAAAAACTGAAACTCTTTCGGGGACTGCCTTGATGCAGTTGCACTCAGACAATACCATCCGGATGAGTTTGGAACAGGGGCATTGAGTTTCTAATCTTCGAGGACTTCTCTTTCTGGCTTTGCTCGTACCCCCAACATGATAGTACAACTCGTCGGTTTGAAGGCCGGAGTAACCTATCATGTGTTGGCACGATTCCTCAGGTATAACGTCATCGTCATCAGATGATAATGTTTCCTTCTGAGGGCGAACTGCCTTCTTCGGGCTTTCGAGAGTCACGCGCCTCGAAACATGCCTTTGTGGGCATGAATTCTCAGCGGGTTCCTGGACTTCAATGCGCAGAGTAGCACGCTTAGTTGCCCTGATCTCTTTGTCATGTTGAGGGTTGCAGCGACCCCCAGCATGTTGATTCGTTCGGGACTTCTTTAGTGGGCCTAAACGTCCTTGAATTAGAGTTTTGCATCGCTCCTCGGGAAGTGGACCGAGGCGCTCCAAAACTGACCTCCTTTTCAGGGACGGTCCTGCGGGATCTCCCGGCGATTTAGGTTGGTTCGCCGGAGGTGGAACTTTTGAAGGCTGTAGTTGTCGCTCCTTAGCCTGAATCGCCGCTTCAGACTTCGGCCTCCAAACTTTGCGAGTTGGTGGCGGTTTCTTGGCCACTTCTTTCTGCAGCTTTCTATGGGCTTCTTCGACTTGAGCCCGTGCCTGCGCTGACAGTGCGCGGCGCTTGCGAATGCGCTCCTCCAGCGTCGAACGATTCCGTTTAACACGGACCCATTCCATCGTTGGCGGCTTAGAAGAGTTGCCGTTCATTAGTTGCTGAGGCTGTTTGCCTCTTCCGTTCTTCAGATCCGCCTTGTAGCGGACTCCGTCTACGGATTCCATCGCCTTCGCGTACTGTCGCGCCAAGCGCTGACGTTGCCTTTGACGGGCTCTCTTCGAGAGAGTCACCACGCTCTCTGCGGCGGAAGAGTTGGCCAGAACAGATCTGACCTGGTTGGAAACTGGTAGAACCTCACCCGGTGCAACTTTGGCATCAACTGGGGTGAGATCTTCGTTGGTATTCTCTACATCTTCATACCAACGAACTTTCCTCCTGGAGGAGAATTTCTTGGACTTGCGGGGGGAGGTAGATCCGGACGAGGATGACAGGTACTCCTCGAACTTCTGCTGGTCGAACTCATACTCGACCTCCTCCATGACCAGGATTGAGATCCGCGGCTGCGACGCTTTGATCTCGGCAGCGAGATCGTCGGCTCCCACTGTGATCGCCAGATTGTTCGCGGTAAAAATTATAGCTTTCTTCATTAATTCCATCGTACTCTTAGTAATAGTTTATCGATTACAAAGATCTGGTCTTTTTATAAGATCCGGTTACAACGAAATCAAATAAAAAAAGAAATAAAAATTACAACTTTTTCCTTGTTTGTCGAACGAATCACGAGCTCCTGTTTTGCGGCCACTCGCTTGCGTGGGTTCTTCGCCTGCGCCGGGGTTTATCCGTGGACCACCACGCGATCTAGATCCGGTCGGATCTACGCAGTATAACGGGTATTATTTCGCCAAGGAAATAATAGCCGAGGGGATTATTTCGCCAAGGAAATAACAGCCCAAGTGTCGAAATCGACCAAGCGAATTCGAGACTCTTCTCTGGATCAAAGGCCAAGCTTTGATCCGGAGGATGACTGCATAGATCTGAGATCCGATCCCTCTTGAACTCTTGCCTTATTTGGCGTTGACGATCGCCGAGCACCGGATCTGGAAGAGCAAGTCCTCAAAGTCCCAAAGCTTTAATCCTTTTTAGATCTGAGCCTTGAATCCAGCAGAGCTTCGCCTCTCCAAAATTTCCAACCCTTGAAAATGAACCCCCTCTCCTCTATTTATAGGATTTGAAAGCGGATCTGTGCCTAGATCTGGGCCCAGATCTGAGCATAGCTCGGCCATGGCCGAGCCACCTTAGGGTGGCTCGGCCGCCGAGCCACCCTTGGGTGGCTCGGCCATCGAGCCACCTTTGGGTGACTCGGTTTTGGCCGGGTCTCTTTTGGTGTTGGTTTTTCCGCCGTTGTATCCGTTTTCCGATTTTGTGGTTGATTTATCCAGACTTGATTCGTTGACCTGATTTGGCAGTAAATCCAGATCTTGATTTGGCAATAAATCTACTTTTGAGTTTGAGTCCGAAACTGATCTTGATTCGATCTCGATCCATCCGAGTCCGCTCTTGGTTGGATGACTCGTTGATTCACCAAACCATTAGCTTGATTTCGCACGCGAGTGGATGTATTCCATTGTTTGCGTGCGGTTCGTTAACCTCGTTGCCTCATTAATCCGCTTCATCGCGTCTCGCTTGGCTTCGGTGTTGTGGTTTAACGATCATTCTTGGATTCATCGCCCGATGGTTCGTTGGTTTATCGAATCACTGTGTCGAGCTGTGTTAAGGGACCTATAAGCAGTTTTATACGCCTACAAGATATCCATCAGGACACTCTTCAAGGAGAAATAGGAGGACAGGGAAACGATCGACGACTTCGTCAAGCGCTTCTGGAATAAGGCGATGAACTACCAAGATCCGATCACAGAGGACTTCATCCTCCAAACATGCCACAACAAGCTCCCTTTAGACATGTTGGAAGTTATGGGAGTTGCACCCTCCAATACCTGGAAAGAGTTGAAGATGCACAGAGAGCGGGCCGAATGCTTCCTCAGAAGGAAGAAGGCCAAGAGGGGCCAACCGACGGCTAATTCTCCGAACTCAAACTTCGCCTCCCGTGGTAAGGGGAAGGTACCTGTAGCAGTTGTTGACGTTAATCAGACGTCACAACAACAACCCCGAAGACAGCAGAAGCCTTCGGATCCAAGACTCCAAAAGGAGTACTCCTTCAGGGACGAAGACGTTCCAACCATTTTCGAGTCTCTCCTTGAAAATAACAAGATCAAGCTACCACCTATCACAGATCAGGAGGAAGCTGACAATACTGCGGATCCGAAGTACTGTGCGTACCATAGGAGGATCCTTCATCCTACCAAGGCTTGCTTCGCTCTCAAGAATAGCATCCAAATCTTGGTTGAAGTCGGTGTCATAACGCTCAATTTAGTCGAACGAACAATCCGAAGAGTATACGAGTATAAACTGGTTCTCAATCCTCCAATCGGTATATGAGGTTAAACTACTTCCCGGTACTCCAATAGGTATATGAGTCTAAACTGTTTCCTACCTTCGACGGGAAGATCCTGGAGAATTTATACATAACATTCTTAAGGATAACTCGATCATCCAACTGAGTTTAATATTAGACCCAGTTTTGCAAAAAAGCTGGGGTGGGTAATTCATGTAACGGGAAGTTCCCGAAAGAATTCTACATAGTGTATTTTTTGGGATAACCCGGTCACTACAAGAAGGTAATGAATAAGAAACTCCCACACAAACTCCCGCTATGTCTGTGCACTCAACGCTCTCATTATTAGAGTCTGGACATAGTATTTGGAATTTTAATCTTCTGTTTATTGATAATTGTCAAACCCCTCCATGATAGGTATTTGTCACTTAACACTAGGAATCCCCTTTGAGTGATTTGTATGAATCAACACTCCCTCTGTAATTTGTACTTCTACTCTCACTGTTCACTTAGTCAAATCTTCCTATAGTTAGGGCAACAACCAAAATCCCCTCTCGATTCTTCCAATGAACGAGAGGTCCACGAATCGAGCGATCAAACCTTCCTACAGTTAGTATCATCTCAAACCTCCCACTCGGTCAAACCTTCCTACAGTTAGGGCCAAAACCAAAATCCCCTCTCGATTCCTTCCAGGAATGAGAGGTCCACTTTCAAATCAAGTGATCAAACCTTCCTACAGTTAGGGTCACCTCAAACTCCCGCTTGGTCAAACCTTCCTATAGTTATCACCATAATCACAACTCACTCTTGATAAATGAGAAATTTACCTTTAGTTCGGTAATTAAATCTTCCGACAGTTAGGATTATCTGAATATTTTCGATCTTGGAGTGGAGATCCCACTCTTAGTTTCACTCTTCAGATTCTCGAGGTAAAAATCCCACTTTGAGTATCCTTTGTAATTGGAAATAGAATATAAAATTCTTCCTTTCCAGTATTGGGTTTGTCTTTGCTCCAAGAGAAGACACCACCTTTTTAACTCTCATAATCTGTGCTTAACACACGCGGGGAATTTTATCCCGAAGCCTAAGTAGGGATAAGTCAGCGCCTAACACGCGTTGTCGGTTAGTCTTTTAACCGTAAAAAGGACAAAAGCCCACATATTCGACATTGAGGAAGGTTGTTATTAACAACACCATAATCCGTGCCTCACACGTACGGGGAATTTTATCCTAAATCCTAAGTAGGGATAAGACAACGCCTAACACGCGTTTCCGGTTTAGTCTTTTACCGATTGAAGAAGACACCCGAATACCAATCTTGGGCATTTTATCCCAGAGTCTAAGTCGGGATAAGTCGGTATCTAACACGCGTTGCCAGTTAGTTCTTGATCGTAAAAAGAATAAAAGCCCACATATTCGACATTATGACAGGTTGTTATTAATAACACAGTAATTCGTACCTTACACGCGCGGGGAATTTTATCCCGAAGTAGGGATAAGTCAACGCCTAATAAGCGTTGTCGGTTTAGTCTTTTACCGATTGAAGAAGACACCAGAACACCAATCCGGGGTATTTTATCCCGAAGCCTAAGTAGGGATAAGTCGGTGTCTAACACGTGTTGCCGGTTAGTTCTTGACCGTAAAAAGAACAAAAGCCCACATATTCGATATTGTGGTAGGTTGTTATTAATAACACTGTAATTCGTGCCTTACACGCGCGGGGAATTTTATCCCAAATCCTAAGTAGGGATAAGCCAACGCCTAACACGTGTTGCCAGTTTAGTCTTTTACCGATTGAAGAAGACACCGGAATCCAAATCTGGGGAATTTTATCCTGAAGCCTAAGTAGGGATAAGTCAGCACCTAACACGTGTTGTCGGTTAGCCCTTGACCGTAAAAAAGGAAAAAAGCCCACATATTCGATATTATGGCAGGTTGTTATTAATAACACCATAATCTGTGCCTTACACGTACGGGGAACTTTATCTCGACTCCTAAATAGAGATAAGAAAATGCCTAACACGCGTTGCCGGTTTAGTCTTTTGTCGAGTGAAAAAGACACCAGAATCCGAGTCTGGGGACTTTTATCCCAAATCCTAAGAAGAGATAAGTCAACGCCTAACACGCATTGTCGGATAGTCTATTTTCGTGAAAAAGATGAAGTCTACGTATTCAATATCGTAGCACTAAAAGTGTTAACTCTTTTAGCACAACGTTACATGCGAAACGGACTTAAACAATCCACATGCAAGCCCGATTCAAATGGTAATCGGTAAAGGCACGTCAAATCCGTTGATGGCTGAGGATTTGCCAAAAATCTTGAGTCTGCATCTGATACATGCGGCTAGGTAGTCTATTCCCGTGAAAAAGATGAAGTCTACGTATTCAATAGCGTAGCACTAAAAGAGTTAACTCTTTTAGCATAACGTTACATGCGGAATGGACTTAAACAATTCACATGCTAGCCCGACTCAAACGGTAGTCGGTAAACGCTCGTCAAACCCGTTGATGGCTAAGGGTTTGCCAAAAATCCTATAAATATAAGAGTTATTCACGCACCAGCTTCATTAGTTGGTCTCATGACTTGAGAATCCAACAAACTTCGTGAGAAGATCCATACCTACAGACAAAATAACTTTAATAGTTGGTCCTGTAGCGCGATATTTGGGACCGCCATGCTCTAATACCTTAAGAACTTAAACTGTGTATACTTCAGCAAACGTACGTGTATAAACTGTGTTAACGGCGAGCGATCCGAAACCCTAGGTCAACGTCAGTCAACACCAAACCCTAGGTCAACGCCAGTCAACACGTTACGATGAAAAGTCAATGTTGGGCAATCTGAAACCCTAGGTTAATGCCGGTCAACGCGTAACCCTAGATCAACGCAAGTTAACGCGTTGCAATGAAAAGTCAACACCGGGCGATCCGAAACACTAGGTCAACGTCGGTAAACGCGTAACCCTAGGTCAACGCCAGCCAACACGTTACGATAAAAAGTCAACACCAGGCTATCCGAAATCCTAAGGTCAACGCTAGTCAACGTGTAACCCTAGGTCAACGCCAGTCAACGCGTTGTGATGAAAAGTCAACGTCGGGCGATCCGAAACAATGCCGTTCAACGCGCAGCCCTAAACCAATATATTGTGGCAGAGGTAATCAGTTCAAAGTCAACTCGACAGCACGAGCAAAAATCAACTCACTAGTTTTTGATTCGAAACTTCGACGACGGTCAGATGATAAACGCATCGCCGGAAGAACTTCAGCTATTTATCAAAATAGACTGAAAATCGAAGGAGTCAAGATCAAAGCTAATTATAGGTCCTTTTACACTAACTGAAGGTTGGACTGATCACATTCAAAGTATTTCAACCTCTTCTATAAAAGAAATGAGGCTAAAACACTTTGGAGGAGGTATTTATAGGCGTCAAAAATTGCCTATAGTTTCTCGTACGCGACTTGAGACAAAGAGAAGACGATGAACGTCGCCATCCAAGTCACATAAGCTCATTTGATGATGACAAGCACATGAAGTGAGTTAACAAACCACGCCAAGCAACGGAACTTCGGAATAACGGAAACACGAACTGATCGGGAGCTCCGCGTCACTTACAAAAGATGAAATATCCCCCATGTCCGGTCCACTCCACAGATAATTCAATCATGGGAGCTTGTAGATCTTCTCGACGGCTTTCCGATGCATCTTGAATCGCACGATTCTGAGTTCGGATGATGAGGATATGGCTAAAATGGACTAGACATGCAGAACTACGTTCCGGGCCTCAGCGAGACACCACTTGGTGTCTCGGCCAAGCCGAGACACTCCATGGTGTCTCAGACATTGTAGAGCTGTTTTTTCTATGATACGCTTTGAATCTAAAGAAACTCAAAAAATAAAAGTTGTAGAGCATCTTGTTTGCTTTCTAACGCATCTTAGATCAACTCATTCTGAGATCGTATGAGAGCAATAAAGCAAAAATACCAAAGATAGTACTAACTGCTTCAGAATTCCGAGACAATGTTGGTGTCTCAGAGAAGAATGAAGATTTTGTCCATTATTACATTCAAATATGAAAACCGCAAAAGATAAAAGTTGTAGATATCTTCGTCATCTTTCCAACACATCTTGAATCTTATTATTTGGAGGTCATATGAGGAAGTTAGGGTCAAAATACTCGAGACACCTACTGGTGTCTCGGCTAGGCCGAGACACCCAGAGGTGTCTCGACCAGGCCGAGGTACCTACGAGTGTCTCAGCCAAGCCGAGACACCCATGGGTTTTCGCAACCCCGAAAATCGATTTTCGGTAGTTTGAAACTGTTTTTCGACGTTAACTTCCTGGATTTGTTCCAACTAATAAAATATCATCCAAGAACATGGTTAAGTGGTTACAACTAAGGATAAGAGTGAATCAACCATTCTTATCTGAGAATAGAGCTCCCGAAGCCTATAAATACAGCCCCAGGGCCTTTAATTTTCAGAGCTGGAATTCTCAAGCGTTGCGAAGCCCTGCCGAACTGAGGACTGAAGAGCCATGAATTTTAGAGAGGAGAAGGAGATATCAGTGAATTCTTTAGCATAAAGAAGAGGAGTTCATCAGATCTGCAGCCCGGTTCCTTCCCTTGAGATTGCCCCGTTGCGGTGATCTCGAGAAGAGTGATTATCTCGCTGTTGCCGAGATAATTGCTTCAGTTTCTTGATTCCTTCGCAAATCAAGGAAGCTCCGGATCTGATCTGATCATTTGGTGGTCTATGGATATCAATGTCCCCATCACAGGCAAAGATCCCACGCAAGCAGCGGGTGATAAACACCCGTTGCATTTGTTTAAAGGAGATTGTAATTTTAATTTTATTGTGTAAAGGTCTTATAAAAGACCGATCTTTTTTTGAACTTATTGTAATGACTGAAGTTGTAATAAGTTATACAATAAAGAAATCGATTTCCCACGCAAACACTCTTCTATTGAATTGAGGTCATTCGCGACCATTTGGGTAAACTACGTGAATGCTTGATTCCTTGGGCAAGAGGATATGTAGGCAGTTATTTTATGATGCAGCCGATTTGGTAAGTTGATACTGATGTTTGGAGAGTGGTCACATTCTCATTTGAATCTTGACTTGTTGTGGATTGAGTCTGTTGTCGTGAATTATATCATGGCATACTAGACGTAATAAGTGGGACATTTAGTTGCTTTGGTATCGGTTCAGTTTTAGAAAAACTTTGCCGAGGTGGGGAATTGTGATCGTGTGATTAGGGGCCACGAGATGCGTGGCCATGAGATGCATCTTCCCATGCGTTTTTTTACGAGTAGGAAGTGGGGGCCACATGTAATTCGGCTGCGTGCAAAGGAAAACACAGCTTGGAGAAGCAGGGGCCACACGATTAAGCTATAAATATTAGTTTCTAGGGGGGGTTCGTGCATGACTTGGCAACATTCCTTTTTTGGGTGGCATGCAAAAAAAAGAAGGGAGCAGCGAAAGTAGCGAGCCGCCAACTTTGTGCATGGATTTCTGTGCAGTCTTTTGGCTATTTTGAGAGAGATTTTGAGAGAGATTTTGAGAGAGGAATTAAGAGATTATTTGAGGGTTTAATTTGTGAGAGCTGTGTGATTGTAAATCCTATTTGTATTCCTTTTCTCTCTAATTGTAGATCTCCCCCCTCCTTGCCCCGTGGACGTAGGCAATTTATCGAACCACGTTAAAA
Organism: Asparagus kiusianus; assembly: GCA_022839385.1. Classification (NCBI taxonomy): domain Eukaryota; kingdom Viridiplantae; phylum Streptophyta; class Magnoliopsida; order Asparagales; family Asparagaceae; genus Asparagus; species Asparagus kiusianus. The sequence continues at coordinate 49,911 of BQKN01055330.1, read as the reverse complement.
TTGATTGTTCGTGCCGTGATTTGTAATAGAGAATTTAGGTTCCCTCGACAAGTCAGTCCTGGACCTGATGAGAGAAAGAGCTGATATCCTACTTTGTGGATATATTTTACTTTCGGTTCTTGTTTCCTTATTGAAACAGGGATTTAGTTGAGATCTACTCTCTTGTCGAGCACCAGAGGTGCTGCCAAAATTTTCGTTGCGCACAACAAACCTAACTATATATTGATTTAAATATTAAAAAATTAAAAGGATCTTTAAATAAGTTAATTTAAAAATGATCTTGCATTTTCAACAGATTGCTATCCAATAGCACTGACCATGGAGACCTCTCTGAATTTCACCTTAGAGGCAAACTCAATGATATTAGATCTCTCCAGTTCGCTGACGACACACTTATCTTTTGCAAAGCTGACATCCCTAATATCTCAACACTCATATCCATCCTTTACTTCTTTGAGGACATTTCTAGTCTGGGTATCAACTTCTCCAAGTTCAACCTTTTTACAATTGTAAATCTGTCAATCGGGGTCCCCTTCTTGCCAATTTGCTGAACTGTACCTTTGCATCCTCCCTCCCTTTAAATATCTTGGCCTTCCCCTCAAGAAAAGCTCCCTCTCCAAATCTGATTAGCAACCGTTTCTAGACTCATTCCATAACAGACTTTCTCTCTAGAAAGAAAAGTACCTTTCCTTCGGTGGTCATCTTGTGCTCATTAACTCAGTCCTATCCTCTCTTCCACTCTACTACATGTCTTTCTTCAGGCTCCTAAAATGGCTTACTAAGGCAATGGATAAAATCAGACATAACTTCCTATGGGTTGGGTGGGGCA
>BQKN01055330.1:7444-34082 GCA_022839385.1 Asparagus kiusianus | reverse complement strand
GGGTTTGAGAGGGTTGATCTCTTGGTGTAGAGATTGGTGTTCAAATTGACAAGGTGTTTGTCAATTGGTGTTGCAATTTGCAGGGAGTTGCAAATTGGTCAGGTTTGAGTTTGATTTTGTAAGTTTATTCAAAATCATAGTGGAAACTCTCAAGCGGGATTTGCTTGGGGACTAGATGTACACCGGATTGGTGGAACCAGTATAAAATCCCTGTGTTTGTGATTGTGATTTTCTGAGATTGCTATTTTTCATTGTAATTTATAATATACTTTGCATAACTTTTAATAGAACACTATTCACCCCTCTCTAGTGTTCAAGTGTATCTATTTCAGATCCTACAATATATATATATATATATATATATATATATATATATATATATATATAAATATGAATGTGCATAAAACCTGTTAGTTTGCATCTGTACACTAGTCGGTCGACCGACCCTAGCAATCAGTCGACCGATGGATAGCTGACGGTTTTAGTTTGGTTTCGGGCCGGGTCTATTTTGTACATGCATATATACATATATACCCAACTTTTTCCTCTTTTATTCTTCATATCTCATGTTCTGAACAGCTATAGGCATCAAAAATTGCCTATAGGTCTCGAACATAGATCGAGACGACGAATCGTCGAAACAACAAAACGGCGAATCGTTGATGATACTACAACATGCCCGCACGCTCATCAGTCAGCTATAAGTGGCCTACACACTCGTTAGGCACCTAGAAGCTAACGAAATGCATAAAGCAAATCGGCGAAGTGGACAAGTCAACAAAGTAACGAAATGCGTGTAATGGCAAAACAAGTCTAATCTGAACAAACCGGAAAAGCTCCAGGCAGCTGAGTTGCGTTAAAATGACTCGGCCAAAGCCAGTGGCTCGCATAAGTGTGAGCCATCAAATGGTGGCTCGCATGGGTGCAAGCTACCATTTGGTGGCTCGCATGGCCGCGAGCCACCAAATGGTAGCTCGGACAGTGCTGAGTCGCCGTGAGGTGCCACAAGCCCAGAAACGCTAAAAACACGTTTTTTGATGGTTTTTGATGTTTTTCGTAGGATTCTTCTGTTCCAGAGCCTCCCAACTATTTTGAAGCTATCCCTAAACATGGTTAAGTGGCTATTAACTGCAGATGAGATCAAATCATCAATTCCTATCCTAAAATGCTGCAACCGAAGCCTATAAATACAAGCCTAGGGTATTCATTTGTTGGGATCTAAAATCAGAGGGTGAGATGCTGTCAAATTGAAGAGTGAAGCACAAATTTTAGAGGAGGGCTAGCAGATTTTGGCAAACTTCAGCATAAAGAGGAAGCTATTCGAAGGATCTGAGGCTCGTTCCCCCTTTCCTTCGGGTCAAACTAGGTTTTGATCTTGAGAAGAGTCGTAATTTCGCTTGGTCGAGATTATCACTTTTGTGATTGTTTCCTTTGTGAAACAAGAGCATTAATTAACTTTTTCTGTCAACCGGATCTGATCCGCAGCGGTCCACGGACTAACGTGTCCCCGACACTAGCAAAGATCCCACGCAAACAAAGACTAATAAATAGGATCTGTGTGTTGTTTGAAAGAAGTTAATCTTTATTTTTTCATTGTGTAAAGAGATCTTATAAAAAGATCAACTTTTACTTTACTTTTTGAACTTATTGTAACGAAAGAAGTTGTAATGAGTTTAACAATGAAAAAAAATCAACTTTTGCACCAAACACGCTGGCGACCACAGTGGGTGGCAACAGCCTCGCTGCGGAGATTGTCGTGTCCTAACCACAGATCAAGATCCCGGTTGAAGCAGAGGTCAAGTACGAGTTTGACTAGGCCAGGTTTGAGGAATACCTCTCCTCATCCTCCTCAAGATCTTCCTCGTCCCGCAAGTACAGGAAGATATCAGTAGCAAAGAAGGCTCGGGGTGACTTTCGTACAATTATTGCTAAGGCATCCCCTTGCAACGCCCCTCCGGCACCCAACAAAGCCGAGATTTCAGATCACAATGCCTCCTACTCAGTCTAGGAGTTGTTTAACAAAGGCGCGCTAATTCTGACAAAGAGGGCTCGTCAGAGACAACGCCAACACCTCCCACGTCAGATTGCCAAGGCCTTGGAGCCAGTTGACGGGATTTGTTATCATGCGGATCTGAAGTTCAGGGAGCACCAAGCACCTCAACAACAACCAAATGTCCCCTCTTCCAAGCCATCAGCCAATGAATGAGTCCATGTCAAAAGGACCGTTCAACTCTCGAGGAGCGCATCCAAAAGCACCGCGCACATGTCTCACGTGCGTGTGCCTTAGCACGAAAGGGGAAACATACGAAGGAGGACAAGGTGGCCAAGAAACCACCAAAACCATGTCAAGAATGGAGGTCAAAATCAAAAATAGCGATTCGAACAAGTGCCGAGACATAGTAGCCTAGTGGAAAGTTAAAGTTTTGATGTTTCAAAAGGTCCTCTGTTCGAGGCTTGCCAACGGTAAGCTGAGAAATATTTTAATTTAATTAATCTCTGATGTGTGAGGTGCAGACTTATCTCTATTTAGGTATCGAGATAAAGTCTCTCATGCGTGTAAGACATGGATTTTGGCGTTATTAATAACAACCTGCCACGATGTTGAATACGTGGATTTTTTTCCTTTTTACGGTCAAAGACTAACCGGCAACGCATATTAGGCGTTGACTTATCCCTACTTAGGATTCAGGATAAAATTCTCCATACATGCGAGGTATGGATTAAGAGATTATTAATTTAACAATAATCACTGGCTATGATATTGAATACGTAGACTTTGTCATTGTTTCTTTCTGTTTTATATTTTCGCTTGAAACACTGAAAGAAAGTTAGAAGTGCCAGAGGTGTAGTATTAACTTGGCATGAATTTTCACTTAAAGTGAAATTCAGAAATTTTCTTCATTATCACTAGGATAATTCTAGAAAATCTTTAATCCACTGGGGATTTTATAATAAAAACTTGCTATTCTTGTTGAAAAAGGACTAACAAGTTCATTGGGAGGGGGGTTGACTGTTAGAGGTGTGATGTTAACCTAACTGTATTTTATGGGCCTATTGATCTATTGAAGAGAGTCGATAAGTTGATTTGGTCGTCAGAGGTGTGATATTAACTTGACGGGTTGGTGGACCTATCGCTCTATTAAAGAGAGTTGATAAGTTGATTTGGTTGTCAGAGGTGTGATGTTAACTTGACAGGTTTGTGGACCTATCGCTCTATTGAAGAGAGTCGATAAGTTAATTTGGTCGTCAGAGGTGTGATGTTAACTTGACAGGTTTGTGGACCTATCGCTCTATTAAAGAGAGTCGATAAGTTAATTTGGTCGTCAGAGGTGTGATGTTAACTTGACAGGTTTGTGGACCTATCGCTCTATTGAAGAGAGTCGATAAGTTGATTTGGTCATTAGAGGTGTGATGTTAACTTGACAGGTTTGTGGACCTATCGCTCTATTAAAGAGAATCGATAAGTTGATTTGGTCGTCAGAGGTGTGATTTTAACTTGACAGGTTTGTAGACCTATCGCTCTATTGATGAAAGTCGATAAGTGGATTGTGTCGTCAGAGGTGAGATGTTAACTTGACAGGATTGTGTTGCGATTGAAGCAACTTTAAGGACTTATCATCCAATTGAAGAGGATTAATAAGTGGATTGTCAGAGGTGTATTATTAATGTGACAGGAGTTTTGTTGCGATTGGAGCAACTTTAAGGATTTATCATCCTATTAACGAGGATTGATAAGTGGACTTTGTTAGAGGTGTGATATTAACATGGCGGGATTTGTGTGAACCTATCACTCTATTAAAGAGAGTTGATAAGTTAATTGTCAGAGGTTTGGTGTTAACATGACAGAAAAATTTTACGATCAGGGCAACTTTGTGGACTTATCATCCTATTGAAGGGGATTGATAAGTGGGTAGTCAGAGGTGTGATATTAACGTGATAGGAAGGTGTTGCGATTAGGGCAACTTTGAGAATCTATCGCTCTATTGGAGAGAGTCGATAAGTTGATTTGGTCGTCAGCGGTGTGATGTTAACGTGACAGGAGAATGTTACGACCAGGACAACTTTGAGGACCTATCATCCTATTAAAGAGGATTGATAAGTGAGTTGTCAGAGGTGTGATATTATCGTGACAAGAGAATGTGTACTTGTGACTTGCACAAGATTTTAGGAATTAGCGTCTCACTGGGAAAACTTGCTAGGTGAGTTTATCATCAGAAGCGATGAGTTTTGATACTTGTGATTTGAATAAGATTTTGAAGACTTAGTGTCTTGCTGGGAAAGATTGTGATTTGAGCAATTTTGAGGACCTATCATCCTATTGACAAGGATTGATAAGTTGATTGTCAGATGTATATTGTTAACATGACAAATTAGGAGTGATGCAAGCTGCATTCATACTCTATGGGGGTAATAATCGTTAGAAGTGTAATGTTAACTCGACGATGTGAAAGTTTTGTTACTCTTAATCCAATAGATTCCAAGTAACCAACCCCCAGTCTTGATTAAGACTTAGCAGGGGAATAAAAAGAGGTAGACAAGGCACATCTCCTAGTGGAGCACTATCCATGAAGCCAGAATAGAGACACATCACCTGGTAGGCCATTAGCTGATGAGTTTGACTGTTAGAGGTAACTGTTAACGTGATAGTTTTATGGACCTACCATCCTGTTGAAGAGGATTGGCAAGTTGATAGACTATCAGAGGTAACTGTTAACGTGATAGTTTTATAGACCTGCCATCCTGTTGAAGAGGATTGGAAAGTTGATGAACTATCAGAGGTAACCATTAACGTGATAGTTTTGTGGACCTGCCATCCTGTTGAAGAGGATTGGTAAGTTGATGGACTATCAGAGGTAACCGTTAACGTGATAGTTTTGAAGAGGATTGGCAAATTGATGGACTATCAGAGGTAACCGTTAACATGATAGTTTTGTGGACCTGCCACCCTATTGAAGAGGATTGGCAAGTTGATGGAGAAAATAGACTATCAGAGGTAACTGTTAACGTGATAGTTTTGGTAGACTTTGTGGTCGACAGAGGTATTCTATTAAACATACAACTCAGAAATTTTATTACTTATAATCCAATAGATCACAAATAAATAACCCCTCAGTCTTGAACAAGTGCAAGGGAAAAAAGAGACAGACAAGACACTATCCGTCAAGTCGTTCAGTGACCTTAGAGTATAACGACCATGAAGAGTTTGGAAGATGTCACACAGCAGGCTGTCATCTGAAGGGTTTGGCTATCAGAGGTAACTATTAACGTGATAGCTTTGGTGGACCTGCCATCCTACTGAAGAGAATTGGCTTCAGTGACCGTAGTATCTTCCCCTTCTCACTAAGAAGGTTGAGCTTGGTTCGATTGCTCAGGTTAATCCTGCCTACTTTGTTCTTCAGCTTTAATCCTAACAATAATCTTTTGAGCTTATACACCTTGAGAGATTAGTTGTCTCCAAGAATGGCATTCTGCCACCCTCATTTGTGATAGAAGGTCGGTTTGCAAGTTGTGTCGACAGGTCTCCACTAGGGTAGACTGTGTCATACCTGACGAACATCATAGAGCCATGTTTCAAAACCTCTTGATGAAGGCTTTGATGGACTCCCTCTTCTTCTGCTTAGTGTAGGCGTATAAAACTGCCTATAGGTCCCTTAACATAGCTCGACGAAGTCAAACCAACCATCAGGCGATGTATGCAAACACGATCGTTAGTCCACAACACCGAAGCCAAGTGATACATGACGAAGCGGATTAACGAGGCTACGAGGCTAACGAACCGCACGCAAACAACGGAATAAATCCACTCGAGTACGGAATCAAGCTAACGGTTTGGTGAATCAACGAGTCATCCAACCAAGAGCAGACAAGATCGAATCAAGATTAGTTTCGGACTCAAATTCAAAAGTGGATTTAATGCCAAATCAGGACCCGGATTTACTGCCAAATCAGGTCAGTGAATGAAGTCCGGATAAATCAACCACAGAACCGAAAAACGGACACAACGGCAAAACTACGGACACCCGGAGGGCTCGGTGGCTGAGTCACCTGGTGGCTCGGCCAAAACCGAGCCACCTAGGGGTGGCTCGGCCATGACCGAGCTACCCCCTGGTGGCTCGGTGGCCGAGCCACCTCGAGCTACCAAGGTGGCCGGCCACCTTGGCCCGGGGCACAGTGATGTTTGCCTATAAATAGGCTTGAGGAGGCTCATTTGTGGAGGTTGGAAATTTTGGAGAGGCGAAGCTCTGCTGGATTCAAGGCTCAGATCTAAAAAAGATTGAAGCTTTGTGACTTTGAGGACTTGCTCTTCCAGATCCGGTGCTCGGCGATCGTCAACGCCAAATAAGGCAAGAGTTCGAGAGGAACCGGATCTCAGATCTACGCAGTCATCCTTTAGATCAAAGCTTGGCCTTTGATCCCGAGAAGAGTCTCGAATTCGCTTGGTCGATTTCGACACTTGGGCTATTATTTCCTTAGCGAAATAATCCCCTCGGCTATTATTTCCTTGGCAAAATAATACCCGTCATACTACGTAGATCCGACCGGATCTAGATCGTGCGGTGGTCCACGGATAAACTCCAGCGCAGGCGAAGAACCCACGCAAGCGAGTGACCGCAAAACAGGAGCTCGTGATTCGTTCGACAAACAAGGAAAAAGTTGTAATTTTTATTTCTTTTTTTTATTTGATTTCATTGTAACCGGATCTTATAAAAAGACCGGATCTTTGTAATCGATAAACTATTACTAAGAGAACAATGGAATCAATGAAGAAAGCTATAATTTTTACCGCGAACAATCTGGCGACCACAGTGGGAGCCGACGATCTCGCTATCGAGATCGAAGCGTCGTAGCCGTGGATCTCAATCCCGGTCGTGGAGGAGGTTGAGTATGAGTTCAACCAGCAGAAGTTCGAGGAGTACCTGTCATCCTCGTCCGGATCTACCTCCCCCCGCAAGTCCAAGAAGTTCTCCTCCAGGAGAAAAGTTCGTTGGTACGAAGAAGTACAGAACACCAACGAAGATCTCGCCCTGTTTGATGCCAAAGCTGCATCGGGTGAGATTCCGCCAACCTCCAACCAGGTCAGATCTGTTCTGGCCGACTCTTCCACCGCAGAGGGTGTGGTGACTCTCTCGAAGAGAGCCCGTCAAAGGTAACGTCAGCGCTTGGCGCGACAGTACGCGAAGGCAATGAAATCCGTAGACGGAGTCCGCTACAAGGCGAATCTGAAGAACGGAAGAGGCAAACAGCCTTAGCAACTGATGAACAACAACTCTTCTAAGCCGCCAACGATGGAATGGGTCCGTGTTAAATGAAATCGTTCGATGCTGGAGGAGCGCATTCGCAATCGCCACGCACTATCAGCGCAGGCACGGGCTCAAGTCGAAGAAGCCCGTAGAAAGCTGCAGAAAGAAGTGGCCACAAAACCGCCACCAACTCGCAAAGTTTGGAGGCCGAAGTCTGAAGTGGCGATTCCGGCTAAGGAGCGACAACTGCAGCCTTCAAAAGTTCCACCTCCGGCGAACCAACCTAAATCGTCGGGAGATCCCGCAGGATCGTCCCAGAAAAGAAGGTCGGTTTTGGAGCGCCTCGGTCCACTTCCCGAGGAGCGATGCAAAACTCCAATTCAAGGACGTTTGGGCCCACTAAAGAAGCCCCGAACGAATCAACATGCTGGGGGTCGCTGCAACCCTCAACATGACCAAGAGATCAGGGCAACTAAGCGCACTACTCTGCGCATTGAAGTCCAGGAGCCCGCTGAGATTTCACACCCACAAAGGCATGTTTCGAGGCGCGTGACTCTCGAAAGCCCGAAGAAGGCAGTTCGCCCTCAGAAGGAAACATTATCATCTGATAACGATGACGTTATACCTGAGGAATCGTGCCAACACATGATAGGTTACTCTGGCCTTCAAACCGACGAGTTGTACTATCATGTTTGGGGTACGAGCAAAGCCAAAAAGAGAAGTCCTCGAAGATTAGAAACTCAATGCCCCTGTTCCAAACTCATCCGGGCGGTATTGTCTGAGTGCAACTGCATCAAGGTAGTCCCCGAAAGAGTTTCAGTTTTCGAAAGACTTAGTACCGAAACGCCAAAACCAAGGCCTAGGCGTTTCCGACGAAGAAGAACGGTGGTCGAAGATGGAGAATTTCCGAGGGTCACCACTAACATGACCAGCAAAGGAACATCGGCTCAGGACAATCCTGAGGCGATTCCAGAGGTTCCCCGACATGTAACTCGTCTGCAGTCCGGAACTATCATTCGTGCAACATATGGTAGGGTTCGGACAAGATTACCTTCAGGAGATGAAGAATCAGATGCCGGCTCGGTAGTTGCATCTGATAATACCGTATCCAGCGAAGGACAACCCCGCGAATCATTCATGATCAGCGCGGAACAAGTAGCCAAGATGCTCGAAGAAGCCATGGCCAAACAACAGGAGAGCTTCAGGTTCGAAATGCAGATAGCCATGCAGAATATGAGAGAAATGCATGAGCAACAAATCCAGGCACTGACGAACCAGCAAGGCGAACCAAGCCGCCGTAACCAGGTTATTCAAGAAGATGAGCACACGGATACAGATGAAGCTCGCAATGCCAATAATCCTCCCGTCAATGTAGGGGGTGGTAATGAGAATGCTAGTCATAACGCCACACTTCCACCTCAGAATCGTGCTAACGAAAACACAGGTGAAATTGAAGATCAAAAACCTCGAGAGCAAAATCAATATGTTGATTTCTGCTCAAGAGACGAAGAAAACAGGCATTCCTTGTCCATACCCAAGAGAATGGGAATCAATCCCATATCCGGCGAAGTTCAATTTAATTAACTTCACGCCGTTTGATGGGAAGGGTTCATCCACCCAGCATTTGATTTACTTCAAATCATATTTGGGGGTTATCTCTGGCAATGAGCCTCTGATGGTACGGTCCTTCGTTGGCACTCTTCGCGGAGCCGCCTTCGATTGGTATCACCGCCTCAAGCCAGGTAGCGTAAATAGCTGGGATGATATGGAGACTAAGTTCCTTACCAATTTCTTCGACGACGACACCGAGATATCTATCGGATCGTTGCTGGACGAGAAACAGAAAGACGAGGAGTTAGTCGACACCTTCGTCAAAAGGTTCCGGAACATGGCGATGAACTGTCGGGACCCGATTACTTAGGAGTTCATTCTCCAGACCTACCACAACAATCTTTCATTGGACGTGTTGGAAGCAATGGGGACAGCACCATCCAAAACATGGAAGGATCTGAAGGTCCGAGGGGAGCAAGCTGAGCGGTTCCTCAGAAGAAAGAAGGCAGAGAGAGGCCAGCAGGCGGCGAATGCTCTAACACAGAATTTCAACCCAAAGGGGAAAGGTAAGGCACATGCTAATGCAGTTGATGCTAACCAAACTTTCCAATTGCAACCTCAGCAACAGCAGCAGCGGCAACAACGGCCTCAGAAGCAGAAGTCTTCGGAGCCAAGGTTTCCCAAAGTTTACTCCTTCAAAGATGATGAAGTTCCCGGCATCTTCAAGTACCTGTTGGAGAATAACAAAATCTAGCTGCCGGTGATCGTAGATCAAGAAGGGGCCAGCAAAGTGACGGATCCGAAGTACTGCGCGTACCATAGAGCGGTCCATCACCCTACGAGGTCATGCTACCACCTCAAGGAGAAGATCCAGGCATTAATTAACGTGGGCGTCATAACCCCGAAGCCGTCCAAGAACGTAGGAGCAAATGCAGTATCAATCAGCTTTGGATCGGTGCCCACAACATGGTTCGAGCCAAAGCGCATCGCCAAAGTAGGAATGAAGACGATGAATGATGATCTGTATGGACAGCGCAAAAAGGGACTTGTGCCACACACAGCCCCAAACGGTGAAATCCTCTGGGTTCATCCGGATCTTATTGAAGATGATCAGTGGGCGATTTCCTCGACCAAGAAGGGTAAAGGCAAGGCCTGCAACGCTACTTCCGCAATCTTCGAAGAGGATGGCGATGAAGCTCCTACCTTCCCGCTCTCCGAAGAAGAACAAGAAATCTTTGCCACCAGAAGCGGAAACCAGTACCACTTCAACTATCCGTCACCTAGTGATCAGTTAGCTGAACAGGGAGTGACTAAGTCGGGACCAGCCAAGACGCTCACAGAGCTGGGTGTGATTGCGGTTCCTAAACCGGTTGAAGAGGCTCGACGACAGCTGGTGGATAAGCAGAAAGAAAAGAGACCCCAGGAGGTGCAGAATCCGAAGCAGTCTCGTTTCAATCGTCCGATTGGAAGAGATAAACCGGAGAGCTCGAACACTCCGCGCATCTTTTATATTATGGCTCAACTAGCCAATATTCTAGCGCGGATAACACTGTATGAGTTGCTGCGGTTGTCTAAAGAGACCAGGAAAGCCTTACAAGAGGCCTTAGCCGATTCAGAAGTATTTCTTACTCGGATCAAGCCGATACCGGAAGAGCCAGAACCGCTAACTCAACACTGTAATATAGCTGCTAAGAACCTTCCCTGCATTATCTTCACCAAAGAGGATATGCAGACGAAGAATTCAAATCATGATCGACCCCTGTATTTCATCGGGTACATTGGCTCCAGCGAAGTCAACCGAATCCAAGTGGATTCGGGTTCCGCTATGAGTATTATGCCGCTTCGCTTGATGCATAGCCTCGGCATTCCAGTCAGTAAATTAGCATCTATAGGCACTGTTATTTACGGATTCAACACCAGCGGGTCAAGGCCTTTGGGAAAGATCCGGATAAAATGTCAAATGGGTGATCTGAAGACGGAGGTCACATGTTACGTGATTGATGCTGAGACATCATATAACCTACTACTGGGTCGACCTTGGATCCATGGTAACGTTATAATTCCTTCCACTCTCCATCAGTGTTTGAAATATGTTGACACTGATGGTAAAGTCAGGACGGTGGCGCGGATAAGCAACCATTTAAAGGGTTTGAGAATTATTTCACTGATTCTCTCCTTTATGGTAACGAATCTGATACTGAACCATTGGCCCAGGGCACGAACAGTGGAGAAGAAGCTGATTCCGAAGCCGGATTCGATTACAATGGAGGTTTTGTTTTTAATGACATTGTACCCTTTGTAATCAATCTTGACGATGAACAATCGTCAGATGGCAGTTGTAACTGGCAACTTGCCAATAATGAAATAAATGATGATTTAGAGTACTCACTGTCTCTTGATGATGTGATAAAGGGATTGTATGATAATCCCGATTTGTATATGCCGCTTCGATCGTCCTATGTAGCAAAGAAAAGCCTCCAGCATTCTTTCGGGACAACCCTGGTTATCCCTACCAAAATAGGAGACGGAAAAGAAGTGATTTACGGTAAAGGAGAAAGCTTTCCGTTACCAGATCATTTCTTAAAAGAAGATGAGAATGATGACAAACCTGGTCAACATTTATCTAAGTATAGTCCGGAAGCACGCATGCTTATGGAAAAACAGGGATATGATTTCACACTCGGAGAAGGTTTATACTTCAATCGAGGTCCCTGTATTCCAGCCAAAGCAGCATATGTACCAAAAGAGAAACCGGACGATTATTATAAATTCAGACGGGGTTTAGGCTATGCCTCCTCATCTGATGACGAATGTTGCTGGCAAATCATTGATCAAATTGCTAACAAAATTAAAAATAGGTACTCATCAGATTCCTCGGAATGGGATTCCGATACAAGTCTGGGAGAAGCATTCAAAGCCCTAATGACGAACATGACTACAGCTGATCCATCCACGATGGAGGACAACGATCAAATGCCAACATGGGAAGACCCATGGGTTCATCACCTGAACATGCAGTATGGTGATAGATTTGAACAGAGGGAACCCCCCACTGAAGATAAGGTAGTCCAAATTAACATAGGGGATGAGGTCAACCCAAAGCCTATATTCATCAGTGATAGTCTTCCCCCAAATGAGAAGGAGGAATTAATTGCTCTCATCGGGGAATATATTGACGTCTTCGCCTGGAACTATGAAGACAGGCCAGGGCTTGATCCTAATGTGGCAGTGCATCGCCTCGATATCAAGTCGGATGCTAAACCTGTCAAACAACAGCAAAGATGGTTTCGTCCGTAGATTATGGAAGCCATTGAGGCAGAGGTTAAGAAATTGATCGACTCAGGATTTATCCGAGAGGAGCAACATCCAGATTGGCTGGCCAATATTGTTCCAGTCATGAAGAAGAATGGCAAAATCAGGATTTGCATCGACTTCAGGAACTTGAATGCGGCATGTCCAAAAGACGACTTTCCTCTCCCAATCACGGACATCATCATCGACAATACGTGCGGATTTGAGAGAATGTCCTTTATGGATGGCTTTTTAGGATATAACCAAATCAAGATGCATCCAGATGACGAGAAACATACAGCGTTCAGAACGCCCCTCGGTGTCTTTTGCTATACGGTGATGCCTTTCGGTCAAAAGAATGCAGGTGCCACGTACCAGCGAGCAATGACTAAGATTTTCCAAGAACATCTCAGGAAAACGGTTGAGTGCTACGTTGATGATTTGGTTGTAAAAAGCTGCAACAAAGAAGATCACATCAAGGACTTGAAGACGATGTTCGATCTCATGCGGAGTCATCAGTTGAAGATGAACCCCACTAAATCTTTCCTTGGAATGTCCAGCGGAAAATTTCTTGGATTCGTCGTCACTACGAAAGGTATACATATCGATCCCGAGAAGGTGAAGGCAATACACGAACTGCAACCCCCTAGGAATCTAAGAGAGCTCAGAGGATTGCAAGGGCGTTTAGCTTACATTCGACGGTTCATCTCAAATCTTTCTGGGAAGTGCCAACCATTCTCTAAGCTAAATAAGAAAGGTGTGTCGTTTATTTGGGACGACGCATGCTAAAAAGCACTTGAAGATATCAAGACATATCTGACGAATCCCCCTGTTCTTGTTGCACCAAAATCAGGTAAACCGTTCTTGATTTACATCAAGGCGATGAACCACTCGATAAGTGCTTTACTAGCACAAGACGATCATAATGGTCACGAACAGGCAGTCTATTATCTAAGTCAGACTTTGGTAGGTGCCGAGTCTCGATATCTGATGATTGAGAAAGAATGTCTCGCATTAGTATTCGCAGTACAAAAGATGCGGCATTACTTGGTTGGACAGACGATTTACATTATCTCTAACGTTAATCCAGTACGGGTATTTATGACGCAACCGGGTTCGATGAATTGGCGGTTAGCGAAGTGGGCCCTTCTCTTGTCCCAATATGATTTGCACTTCAAACAGCAGAAGTCAATCAAAGGACAAGCAATTTGTGATCTTTTGGCGGCAAACCCTACCGCGGATACGGCAGAAGTATATGATGACTTGCCGGATGAAACCCACGAGGTTAACACTACATCGCACCAACAAGTATGGCAATTATATTTCGATGGTGCTTCGAGGGCAGCTAATGTGGCAATAACCCCCGGATGTTCTAGAGTCTCCTCCGGAGTTAGAGTTGTCTTAGTTTCCCCGGGGAAGCATGTGATGCCTCGAGCTTATTCACTGACTGATCCATGTTCTAATAACGTAGCCGAGTACAACGCACTTCTCATTGGACTCAGTTTCGCCAAGGAGCTGGGGGTCGAATATCTCGAAGCTTTTGGGGATTCTCAATTGATAGTCAACCAAGTCCGTGGAGAGTATGAAGTCAGGAACCAAGACCTGATCCCGTATCACCAGGAGTCCATCAAAATGGCAAATTCTTTTGAAGAATTCTTTATTGAATACATCCCTCGTCTCCAGAACGCTTATGCGGATGCACTGGCAGCACTAGCGGTATCACTCGCGCAGCCTCCTGTAACTAAACTGCTAGTCACAGTAAGATCACATCAACTCTGCGTACCCATATACAATATGGATATCGAAGAGGAAGATATAGAAACATAAACGCCAAGGAGGTGAACTCAACTCAAATTGGGTCAGAGTCCCGAGATTGGCGTTTTCCCATCATTGATTACGTCCAGTATGGTATTTTGCCAGAGGATGTAAAAGAAAGGGAATCAATCCGCCGAAGAGCACCAAGATTTTTCTATAACACTGAGACTCATACATTATACCGTCGAGGGTACGATGGTTTGTTACTCCGATGTCTTTCGAACAAAGAAGCAGAAGAAGTTCTTAAGGAAGCACATGAAGGAGAATGCGGTGCGCATCAGCCTGGTCCCAAACTGTATGATCGCATCAGGAGAATGGGATATTTTTGGCCAACAATGGTACGTGACACGATCGAATATGCCCGAGGATGTCACGCTTGTCAAGTACATGCAAATGATATGCACCAACCACCGGAGCGGTTACATACGTCAACCACGTCTTGGCCATTCGAGACATGGGGTATGGATATTGTCGGTCTTATTTTTCCCCCTTCAGTCACAGGTGATCGATTTATTCTCGCAATCAGGAATTACTTTTCAAAGTGGGCTGAAGTAATTCCGCCTAAAGGAGTGAAGACGAACAACGTCATCAATTTCATCAAGCATCATGTCATATACCGACACGGCATGCCAAGACGGATCATTCATGACAACGGTCCGCAGTTCATAAGCAACGCTTTCGTCAGATTTTGTGACAAGTTCAAGATTCAGGATGTTTCGTCAACAGATTATTATCCCGCTGCGAATGGATTAGCTGAGGCTTTTAACAAGACAATCATCAAGATCCTTTCAAAGCTCATGAAGACCAATAAACAAGACTGGGACGATAAACTAGGCGAAGCACTCTGGGCTTATCGTACCACCATACGCACACCTACGGGAGCTACCCCATATTCGTTGGTATACGGATGTGAAGCTGTGCTGCCATTGGAAATCTAAATCCCATCCCTTCGGATTGTTCTCGCAACGGAGATGACGACGGAAGAACAACATCAGAAACGTCTTAGAGAACTCGAGATGTTGGATGAGAGGTGCTTGGAAGCTCAACAACACATTGAGTTTTATCAAGCCATGATATCTAGGGCTTTTAACATGAGAGTCCGACAAAGAAGCTTCAAGGAAGGAGATCTGGTCCTCGCTACTCGCCGACCGATAATCCTCAACTCCAAGAAGAAAGGTAAATTCGAACCCAAGTGGGAAGGGCCGTTTGTGATAGACACAGTCTACTCAAACGGCGCATATCGCCTGATTTCTTTAGAGGGTGTCAGGCAATTAATGCCAATAAATGGGAAGTTCCTAAAAAAGTATTATCCTTAGTACATTCAGGATAACCCATTTATCGGGAAGTTTCTTAAAGAATATTACACTTAATATTCTAGAGGATGACCCAAAATCATTTTTACCACCAAAGTCCCTCACTGATCAATTTCAATTGACAATGAGTCCATCAAAAGTATTTTTCTGGTCCAAGTCACCAACAAATTCCCCTCTTGATTCTTCACACGAACAAGAGGTCCACTTTTAATTCAGAGCCTCCTTTCGATAAACGAAAGATCTCTCTTCTTTTCTCTTTGATTAAACCTCTTCATGGTTATAACCAAAGTTGAAATTCCATTTCGATAAACGAAAGAACTCTTTTCTTTTCTCTTTGATTAAACCTCTTCATGGTTATAACCAAAGTTGAAATTCCATTTCGATAAACAAAAAAAACTCATCTAGATAACCAATCCTATAAAAGGTAAGCTTATCTAGATCTTCCGGATTCTCGAAGTGGAGATCCCATTTCTAGTTTCTTTCTTGCACTGGAAATAGAATATAAAATTCTTCCTTTCCAGAATCAAGGAATAGAATATAAAATTCTTCCTTCCTTGTTCGGGGAATAGAATATAAAATTCTTCCTTCCCACACCAATCCTTTTCTAAGAATTTAGGATTCATCCTAGGAAGTTTATCCCAAATCCTAAGCAGTGATAAGTCTGCGCCTAACACGCGCTGCCGGTTTAGTCTTTCTCCGTAGAAGAAGACACCAGAGTTCGATTCTAGGGTATTCTATCCTGAAACCTAAGCAGGGATAAGCCTGCGCCTAACCCGCGCTGCCGGTTAGTTCTTAACCGTTAAAAAGAACACTCGCCCACATATTTAACATTGTGGCAGGTTGTTATTAATAACACCAAAATCCACGCCTTACACGCATGAGGAATTTCATCCTGAATCTTAAGAAAGGATATGCCGACGCCTAACACGCGCCGCCAGTTTAGTCTTTCTCCGCAGAAAAAGACACCAGAGTTCGATTCTGGGGTATCTTATCCTGAAACCTAAGTAAGGATAAGTCAGCGTCTAATACACGTTGCCGGGTAGCCTATTCCCGTAACAATGGCAAAGTCTACGTATTCAAAGTCGTAGCAAAGAGTCTAAGAGAATTCACTCTCTTAGCACAACGTCACATGCGGAACGGATTTAGACAATCCGCATGCTAGCCCGATTCAAACGATAGTCGGTAAAGGCTAATCAAATCCGTTGAAGGCTGGGGGTTAGCCAAAAATCCTAAAGTCAACGCCTAACACGCGTCGCCGGGTAGCCTATTCCCGTAACAAATGGTAAAGTCTATGTATTCAACATCATAGCACAAAGTTTAAAGGAGTTCATTCCTTTAGCACAACGTCATGTGCGGAACGGATTAAAACAATCCGCATGTAAGCCTGATTCAAACGGTAATCGGTAAGAGCATGTCAAATCCGTTGGAGGCTGAGGATTTGCCAAAAATCCTAAGTCAACGTCTCATACACGTTGCTGTTTAGTCTTTTCACAGGAGAAAGACGAAGTCTACGTATTCAATATCGTAGCACTAAAAGGGTTAACTCTTTTAGCTTAACGTCACATGCGGAACGGACTTAAACAATCCGCATGCTAGCCTGACTCAAACGGTAGTCGGTAAAGGCTCATCAAACCCGTTGATGGCTGAGAATTTGCCAAAAATTCTGTAAATACGAGTCATTGATGTATCAACTCCGTAGATTGGTCTCGTGACTCGAGTATCCGCAACGCTCCAAATCCTTAAGAGCTTAAACTGTGTATACTCCAGCAGACGTACGAGTATAAACTGTGTCGGACGCCGGACAACGCGTCGCAATGAAGCTTGGACGCCGGACAACGCATCACAAGGAAGCTCAAACGCTGGACAACGCGTTGTAAATGAAGATTCAACACCGATAATCGATGGTCAGTTCTATGCTGAAACAGCAAACTCGAGCTAAAAAGTCAGGAAATCGAGAATCGACTTCAAGTTCAAAATTTTGACAAACGGTCAGACAATAAATGCGGCACCGGAACCCTTACAGACATTCGACAAAGCACCGAATAGCCTGGAGGACTGAAGGAATCAAGAATAGAAGCCATTCCGAATATCCCGTCGTAACCGATTGAAGGATGGGACAATCATATCCAAAGTATTCCAGACTCTTCTATAAAAGAACGAGGCTGAAATACTTTGGAGGGGGTATCTGTAGGCATATAAAACTACCTATAGGTCCCTTAACATAGCTCGACGAAGTCAAACCAACCATCAGGCGACGTATGCAAACACGATCGTTAGTCGACAACACCGAAGCCAGGTGATACACGATGAAGCGGATTAATAAGGCTACGAGGCTAACGAACCGCACGCAAATAACAGAATAAATCCACTCGCATGCGGAATCAAGCTAACGGTTTGGTGAATCAACGAGTCATCCAACCAAGAGCAGACAAGATCGAATCAAGATCAGTTTCGGACTCAAATTCAAAAGTAGATTTACTGCCAAATTAGGACCCAGATTTACTGCCAAATCAGGTCAACGAATGAAGTCCGGATAAATCAACCACAGAACCGGAAAACGGACACAACGACAAAACTACGGACACCCGGAGGGCTCGGTGGTCGAGTCACCTGGGGGGTCGGCCGGCCGCGCCCCCACATGGTGGCTCGGCCAAAACCGAGCCACCAGGAGGTGGCTCGGTGGCCGAGCCACCTGGTGGTGGCTCGGTGGCCGAGCCACCAAGGTGGCCGGCCACCTTGGCCCGTGGCACAGTGATGTTTGCCTATAAATAGGCTTGGGGGGGCTCATTTGTGGAGGTTGGAAATTTTGGAGAGGCGAAGCTCTGCTGGATTCAAGGCTCAGATCTAAAAAAGATTGAAGCTTTGTGACTTTGAGGACTTGCTCTTCCAGATCCGGTGCTCGGCGATCGTCAACGCCAAATAAGGTAAGAGTTCGAGAGGAACCGGATCTCAGATTTACGCAGTCATCCTCCGGATCAAAGCTTGGCCTTTGATCCCGAGAAGAATCTCGAATTCGTTTGGTCGATTTCGACACTTGGGCTATTATTTCTTTGGTGAAATAATCCCCTCGGCTATTATTTCCTTGGCGAAATAATACCCGTCATACTGCGTAGATCCGATCGGATCTAGATCGTGCGGTGGTCCACGAATAAACCCCGGTGCAGGCGAAGAACCCACGCAAGCGAGTGACCGTAAAACAGGAGCTCGTGATTCGTTCGACAAACAAGGAAAAAGTTGTAATTTTTATTTCTTTTTTTTATTTGATTTCGTTGTAACCGGATCTTATAAAAAGATCGGATCTTTGTAATCGATAAACTATTACTAAGAGAACGATGGAATCAATGAAGAAAGCTACAATTTTTACCGCGAACACTTAGTAGCAAGAAGGGTATGGATGGAGACTTCTGTATCCTCTTCAAAAAATCTTAACAGGAAGAGTCTCTCTAGATCTGCCCACTTTTAGATACATCCCGCAGGTAGTTTCCTGAACCATTCAAAGGCAACTCCCTTGAGGGTGCCAATGAACAATCAAGCCAGAATGGTGTCGTTTGATATCACATTCTCAATCTGTGACTTGAAATGATAAATATGTTGGTTCGGTGATCCCGTACCAACAAAAGTTTGTAGCGTCGGGACCTCGAACTTTGGAGGATAGGGGGTTGTATCCCATTCGGCAGGATACGGCTTAGAAACTCCCTCGTCTTGGAGCTCAATTCTGTTAGCAATGATATTAAGGTGGGCTTCCAATTCCTCGATTTTAGCTGATTGAGGATTTTGCTCATTCTCGGCTTCTTTCTCTTCTTCAGATGAAGAGACTATGTGATGAGCTTCTTGATCAGAGGTCTCATTCACTTTTTGTTTCGCCTTCGATGTAGACAATCCTCCTTTTCGGGAGGAATCCTATCGATATTGTGACTCAGCTTTCTGGAAATTGGCTCTATTAGCAATGATTTGAGCCATCATATCCCGAAGTTTGTTGATGGTTTCCTGCTGTACGTGGAGCATGGCCCCCTATTTAGCAATTCTCCACGCCAGATCTTCATGGTTTTCTGTCATATAGGCGGAGCTCTCATGTTCAACAAAAGAGCTTAATGATTGAGACTCCGTAATGGCTGAGTGTTCATCATCGGAATTAGTTCCTCTGGCTAACCTTCGATAGTTGATAGGGGGAATAGCTTCTGTTTGCGTCCGAGTGTGTTGGTAGATTCCTTCAAACTCATTAGCGATTTCTCTGACGGTCGGTGAACGACTTGTCTCAGAGTCATCAGAACTAGGACCTGAGGCTTTCCCTCTGTCGATCACATTGATAGTGACCCCAGGATACTCAGTCTCTGGAGACTTCTTCCCGTGAGAGCGTCGTCATTGGTTAAGCAAAGCAACGTTCATAAATTGGTCGAACACTAACAGTTTGGCCGCCTATGAGCAGCATTGACATCCCGAGAGGACCGTAGGAATCAGTCGTTCACATTGGAATGAACGAATGACTTGTTGCATCGGTCTTTCTCTCGATATGAACTTTCTCAAATCTATTGTGAAGATTCGAGGAGTATTTCTCACTGATCGTGAGGTTTTAATTAGAACCCTCAGTCCATGATTGGACATGACTGGCTCTTAGTGAACATGGATTTGGTTGAGATGCCTTGAATCCATAAACTTCTTATATCCGCCCCTTAATCTAGTCGGGCTACACAGAGTATTCAGGGGTCTCGCTGGTTCAGTATTAGATTTTGTCACCCGAATGTATGCCTAAGCTCCAGGTTTTGCTGGTGAAATGCAGTCCTGAGGTCTGCGTTTTGCTGATAAAACACAGTATTGAAATCTGCATTTTGATTCTGAAATGTACTCTTGAGAGTTGCATTCAGTTTGTGGAACGCACTCTTGAGAGTTGCATTTTAGTTCTGGGACGCACTCCTGAGAGCTGCGTTCATGCAGATAAACGTAGTTTTGAGGTCTGCGTTTTGATGTTAGAACGCGCCTCTGAAGGCTACGTTTTG
The DNA here is from genome assembly GCA_022839385.1 of Asparagus kiusianus. Taxonomy (NCBI): domain Eukaryota; kingdom Viridiplantae; phylum Streptophyta; class Magnoliopsida; order Asparagales; family Asparagaceae; genus Asparagus; species Asparagus kiusianus. The sequence continues at coordinate 13,877 of BQKN01055330.1, read as the reverse complement.
ATTGCACAACGCGCCACCGAGGGCTGTGTTTGGCATAAGCTGATCCCACTCCTTCGGAGGAAGGGCTGTTCGAGCAATCTTGGTGAAAGAAGAGGGCTTCCTTCGGCATAGGAGCAACAATTGGAGCTTTAGTCTCCTGAAGACTTTGCGGATCTTGCGCATAGCCTTGGGGCTAAGGGATCCGAAGAAGAGTAACTCCTCATACTTGGCTTGATCGAACTCGATGATCAGAGTTTCAACGTCGTTCCAGTGAGCTTGACGTCGGATTGCGCCACCACTTCTTCATCAGAGAAGCTTGTCCCCAGCGGTGTCGCCATCTTTTGTTTGGTAAAAAATTTGAAGTAAGTAAATTGAAAGAAATTTGATTTGTATTCTCTCGATCTTAATTACAATTAGAATTCCCGATTACAAAAGAGAGGAGAATGATCTGGATTCTCCCCTTTGTTTAATTTTGGGTTCTTCACGGTGGCGATGAGATGCCTCCCTCGAATGCTCGCGTTGAGTTTGCTTCTCGTTGACGATCCGAATGTCTTGATTCACTGGAACAATATCTCCTCATGATTTGATGTTGTGGAGAACTTACAAAGCAAGTTTTAGAACTCTGGACGAGTTGATAACTCTGAACGAGTTTGAAACTCTATGAAAGAGTTGATTTAACCGAAATCAGTTTGTAAGCTAAGGACAAGCTCCTTGTTGCTGAAGTTGAAGATGATCTCCGTTGGAGAATGATGCCGATCCCTTCAGGCCCTTTCTGCTCCAAAAAATTCCAACCCCTAACTCGAGTTGAGTTTCTTCTTATTTATAGGGGATTAAGGGGGTATAACCGCCCCTTAAATCACTCCTAATTAGGGTGTAACCGCCCCTAAATCGTGGGAAACGGTTTTAGAACCGTTCAGCTCATGTTGAATGAGTCAAACAACACCTAAGTTGATGTTCAAGACCCTAACTCCGTGTTTTAGACTAGAGATGCGGAGTTGGGCACTCGCTGGATGTTGAAAAATGCGAGGGCCGCCCGCGTTTTGGAGTCTGAAGGTTGGAAACGCGGGGGTCGCCTGCGTTTCATTAGCTGAAGGCTAGAAATGCGGGGGTCGCCTGCGTTACGTTTGCTGAAGGCTGGAAACACGGGGATCGCCTGTATTTTGTTTACTAACACACGGGGAGGACCTCCGCGTTTTGGTGTGGCAACGCAGGGAGGACCTATGCGTTTCGTTCTGGGAACACAACCACGAGCTATGCGCTTTGAATCTGGGACGCATAGGTGAGCTTTGCGTCTGGATTTGAAAAGACTGTCAATTTATATTCTCTTTTACTAGAACGTAACAAAGACCGTCATCTTGTAATCTTCGTCTTGGCTCCTTTGAAATATGAGAGTCGTCAGATTGTAACTCCTAATGTTAATTGTGAAGGCTGTTGATTAGAGATTTCATCAGTTATTGTGAAGGTCGTCAGATTGTAACCTTCAGCAATCTACATGAAAGTCTTCAAATTGTAGCCTTCTGGAAGCCGTCGAATTGTAACTTCCATCATCGGTGTTTGATGGGGATTGGCTATCTGTTGTGATTTTTAGACAGCCTAAAACAAATATAAGAGTATAAACTGTTTCTCTCTATCCTCTGATGAGTATAAGAGGTTAAACTGCTTCTCCAAAGACTTTGAAAAGTATATGAGTATAAACTTTTCCTTCCAAGACTCTGGCAAGTATAAGAGTATAAACTGCTTCTTCCTATCCTCCAATAATTATAAGAGGTTAAACTGCTTCTCCTAAGACTCCGATAAGTATAAGAGTATAAACTGCTCCTTCCGAGACTCTAAAAAGTATAAGACTATAAACTGCTTCTCCCTATCCTCAGATGGGTATACGAGTATTAACTATTTCCCAAACCTCCAATGGGTATACACGGTTAAACTGCTTCCCTTATTTCCAACAATAGGAAGTTCCTAGAGAATATTACTCGTAATATTCTTAAGGATAACCCAACTGGATTTAGATTCATCAAAGAGCTGAGGGTGGAATAAATCTATGCAATCCAATATGAAATCCCTGGAGAATACTACGCATGGCATTCTTAAGGATAACCCAAAACTGATTTATTATTCAAGATTACGACCAGTCATCTGAATAAATCATTCTTGATCATTAAAAAATGATCAAGAACCTCCTACTATGGCTATTTAATCATTTCCAAGATGATTAAAACAAACCCATTGTGATTTTCCGAGCACTCTTTCGTCGAGATAAGATATAATGACTTTATCCCGTCAATCTTCCCTCACAAAACTCCCATAGTGTAGTTATGGAGTGCTTGATGATTCACAGTCCTCTACCACAAAGTCCATCACTGATCAAATTATTTGATAGTGGGTCCACCAAAATTCTTTCGGTTGAGTCCATTCGAACTCCTACTATGTTTGTACACTTAACACTCCTGATGATAAAATCTCAACACGGTATTAAAAAATTCAAGTTGTTGATCTATTGCAATCATCAAACCCCTTCGTGTTAAGTCCTAACCCCTTGATACTAAAAAACCTACTGAGTGATTTGTACGAGTTAATATTCCCAGTGTTATTTGTATCTTCACTCCCACTGTTTCTTGGTCAAACCTTCCTATAATTAGGACGAAAGCCAAAATTTCCTCTCGATTCCTTTCATGAACGAGAGGTCCACTTTCAAATCGAGCAATCAAACCTTCCTATAGTTAGGGTCATCTCAAACCTCTCACTTGGTCAAACCTTACTAGAGTTAGGGACAAAACTAGAGTTCCCACTCGATAAACGAGAAATCCACCTTCAGATTGGGTAATCAAACTTCCGACAGTTAGGGTTATCTGAATCTTTTTTGATTCTCGAAGTGAAGATCCCACTTTGAATTTATTTTGTACATAGAGATAGAATATAAAATTTTTCCTCTCTAGTATCGGGTTCGTCTTTGCCCCAAGAGAAGACACCACCTTCCAACACCAAAATCCATGCCTTACGCACATAGATGATTTTATCTTGATCCCTAAATAAAGATAAGTCTGCATCTAACACATGTTGTAGGGTGGTCCGTTCCCTCAAAAATGACCAAGTCTACGTATTCAACACCGTAGCACCAAAAATCCATGCCTTTCATGCATGGGGAATTTTATCGCGAATCCTAAGTAGGGATAAATCAGCGTCTAACACGCATTATCGGTTAGTCTTTCATCGTAAAAAGGACAAAAGCCCACGTATTCAACATTGTGGTAGGTCGTTATTAATAACGCCACAATCCATGCCTCACACGTACGAGAAATTTTATCCCGAACCCTAAGTAGGGATAAGTCAACACCTATCACGCGTTGTCGGTTAGTCTTTCGCTATAAAAAAGATAAAAACCCACGTATTCAACATCGTTGCAGGCTATTATTAATAACGCCATAATCCATGCATTACACACATGGGAAATTTTATTCCAAATCCTAAGTAAGAATAAGTCAACGCCTAACACGCGTTACCGGTTAGTCTTTCGCCGTAAAAAGGACAAAAGCCCACGTATTCAACATCATGGCAGACTGTTATTAATAATGCCAAAATCTATGCCTTACACGCATGGGGATTTTTATCTCAAATCCTATGTAGAGATAAGTCAACGTCTAAGATGCGTTGTCGGTTAACCTTTCTCCGTGAAAAGAATGCCAGGATTCATGTCTAGGGGATATTATCTTAATCCTTAAATAGAGATAAGTCTACGCCTAACACGTGTTGCCCATTAGTCTTTCCTCATAAAAAGGACGAAGCCTATGCATTCAATATCATAGCACCAAGTCTAAGAGAGTTCATTCTTGTAGCACAACGTCACATGTGAAACGGATTTAGATAATTCATATGCAAGCCCGATCCAAACGGTAATCAGTAAAGGCGTATCAAATCCATTGATGGCTGAGGGTTTGTAAAAAATCTTAAAGTCTGCGCCTAACACGCGTTGCCAAGTAGTCTATTCCCATGACAAATGATGAAGTCTATGTATTCAATATCACTGTATCAAGTCTAAGAGAGTTCATTCTTTTAGCATAACGTCACCTGCGGAACGGACTCAAACAATCCGCATGCCAGCCCGACTCAAACGGTAATCGGTAAAGGTCCTTCAAACCCGTTTATGGTTGAGAGTTTGTCAAAAATCATAGCCACTAACGCACCAGCTTCATCAGTTGGTCTCGTGACTTGAACACCCGGAGAACATCAATTGCAGCCGAAGTTTCCACAAAGAACTTTGAACTTGTTGCAATGAAGGTCAACATCGATCAATGCGTTGTAATTAAAGTCAACGCCAGTCAACGTGTCGTCAATTCTTACCAAAACAAGGCTCAGATCAACTCCAAAACAAAGGATAATAATCCTAGGGAGTTCAACTGTAATTTAGATACAAATCCCTGATGAAGATAATCAGTTCAACGTCAACTCAACAACACGAACTAAAATCAGAAATCAACACACCAGTTTCAATTTGAGACTTTGACAATAGTCAGACGATAAATGTAGAGCCGGAAGAATTTTAGCTATTCGACAAAATACTGAATAGATTGAGAATCGAAGAAGTCAAGAACTAAAGTTAATTACAGGTCCTTTTACACTGACTGAAGGTTGTGCCTATCATACCCAAAGTATTTCAGGCTCCTCTATAAAAGAAATGAGACTGAAACACTTTGGAGGGGGATCTGTAGGTATCAAAAATTACCTATAAGTTCCCGCACACAGTTCGAGACGAAGAGAAGATGATGAACATTATTATCCGAGTCAAGGAGGATTATCTGACGCCGACAAGCGCATGAAGTGAATCGACAAACTGTTGATGATGTAGTAACAAGCTAACAGAATGGCAAACCAAATGGCCCGTGCGCTCACCGGCCACCTCCATATGGCCCGTGCACTCATCAGCCACCACCAAGTGGGTCGCGTGCTCAATGGACACCTCTAACTTGCCCGCACGCTCATCAGCCACCACCAAGTTGTCCGCACGCTCACCGGCCACCTCCAAGTTGCTCGCGTGCTCATAGGACAGCTCCAAGTTGGCTGTGTGCTCACCGGCCAGCTCTAAGTAGCCTGCGTGCTCACCGGCTAACTCTAGCTTAATAAAATGCATGAAGCTAATCGGTGAAGCGGACAAGTCAACGAAACGACAAAATGCGTGTAACGGCAAAACAAGTCCAAACTGAATGAACTGGAAAAGCTCCTGGTGGCCAAATCGCATCAAAATGACAAGGACCAAATTTAGTGGCTCGCATAGGTGGGAGCCACCAAATGGTGGCTCGCATGGCTACGAGCCACCAAATAGTGGCTCGCACGGTGGCGAGCCACCAGATGGTGGCTCGCTCCCAGAAATTCTCAAAACATGTTATTCTATAGTTTTTCGAGATTCTTTCATTCCAAAACCTCACCAACTGCTTCGAAGTTATCCCTAGATATAGTTAAATGGTTATGAACTACGGATGAGGTCAGATCATCAACTCTTATTAGAAAACGCTACAACAAAAGCCTATAAATACAAGCCTAAGGCCATCATTTGCAAGGATATAAAATCAGAAGGCGAGGTTGTCAAACTGAAGAGTGGAGCATGAATTTTCAGAGGAGGGTTAGCATATCTTGGTGAACTTCAGTATAAAGAGGAAGCTATTTAAAGGATCTGAGACCCGTTCTCTCTTTCCTCCTGATCAAACTTTATTTTGATCTTGAGAAGAGTCATAATCTCGCTTTGTCGAGATTATCACTTCTACGATTACTTCCTTTGTGAAGTAAGAGCTTTTAATAATCAATCTGTTAACCAGATATGATCCTTGGCTGTCTACGGACTAACGCGTCCCCAGTACAAGTTAAGATCTCACACAAACAACGGGTGATAAACGTCCTCTGCATTTGTTTTAAGAGAGAGTTGTAACCTTTTTAGTTTATTTGCATGAGGGAAGTCTTATAAAAAGGCTCACTCTTTTGAACTTATTGTAAGTCGATAAACGATTGTAATGAGTTCCCAAATAATGAAATCAACTTTCACCGCAAACAACCTCCAAACAAACCGGGACACCTCATTGCACATATTCGTGTGTCCTGCATAAGGGAATTACTATCGCCTCTAGACTGCGGGTGCGTGCAGAAGACCAGGAGCCCATTAAGGATGCACCCTCACAAGGGAGTGGTCCTAAACGTGTGACTCCTGCGAACGCTAACAAGGCGTTACCCATTCAAAAGAAAATGTGTCCATCGAACGATAACATTATAGCTGGAGACTCAAACCAACAGCCGACAGGTTGCTCCGACCATAACGTCGATGAGTTGTACTATCGGGCTGGGGGTATGAAGAAATATCAAAAGAGAAGTATCCCACAACCAGACTCTCACTGTCCTTGTGAGATGAAACGCCCCTCCTCTGCGAGGTACATAAAAATTTGAGCATGACCTATCTGTAATAAGAAGGGTC